>BGNK01004198.1:0-57099 GCA_003297005.1 Symbiodinium sp. clade A Y106
CCAGTTATTGAATCCTCGGGACTCGGCAAACCTGCAGGATTTGGGGGAGCTGTGAGGTCCATTGCACTACCAAAGGACTGTACAAAGCTACGGCTGATAACCTATTGTTAGCAGCAGAATGCACGGACTTTTTGTTCACTTGAGCCAGTGTCGTAACGTAGGTAAAGCACTAATATACGTACACAAAAGGGTTAAAAACAAACTGTTATGGCCCCTACTTCTGGGCTTTAAGTAACCAGGGGAAGAAAGTATAAACTTTTATTTCATAAGGGTTCCTTTAAGAAAAAAAGCATTAAAGTATGGTACTCCAAAGCCCAGTCATTGAAGCCACAGCAGATCCCTGAACCAAGTGGCCCAGTCCCAGCTCCAGCGCATAGCGCTCGGCACGGCGCCCTCTCAGACGGACGGCAAAGCCTGGGATTTCGGATGAGTTTAGGGTTTAGATGGGTTTAGGGTTTAGGGGGTGTGCGTTCTATAGGAGTCGGTGAGGGTTCAGAAGGGTTATGGGATTAGGGTTTAGGATTAAGAGGATCTAGTGTTCAGGGTTTGGGATGTTTTCGGTGTTGAGTTATCAAGGTTTGAGACTTAGGGGTCAGTGTTTGTATGTTTCGGCGTTAGGGCTTGGGGTTTAGGGCGGAACGCGTGGGGGTAGTGGATGGAAAGGGGTGAAGGATGATAGTTTAACTGTTGAGCAGGTAGAGATTGGGTGTAGAGTTTGAGGAACTAGGGCCAACCAATGCTATGCAACTTAACGATATTCTTACCAAGAGAATCCATGCTACGGCTTGGTAAAGCAAACTTCCGTCAAGAGAAAGAAGAATGTATCCAGTCGGCTGCTTGTATTAGTGGTAGTAACATCCGCAAACTGGACAATTCAACGGTTACAAGTTGACTCGGAAGTCTGGGTCCAATGTAGCAGAACCACAAACTTGCTAAATCTACCGAGCGGAGAAAACCTAAACCCTTCTTCTGGGTCTTGCTGGTACTGTGACATGCTTGCTTATACGGACCGATGAATTCAGACGGTATGTGAGGGTATATGGGGCCATATAAACACAATGGGGACTACAAGTCACGACGACGACGGCGACGATCACGGCTACGGCTACGCCAATGACCACCAGTACCAGTACCTGTAGCAGTACCAGTACAGTATCAGTACCAGCACCAGTCTCAGTACCACTACGACGACGACTACGACGACGACGACTACGACGACTACGACGACGACGACCTCTACGACTACGACGACTACGACGACGAAAACTACTACTACAACCTCGACGACCTCTACGACTACGCGACTGCGACGACAACGACGACGACTGGTAGTTCTATTTTCACTGCTACTGCTGCTAGTTCTACTTCTATGTCTACTTCTACTTCTATTTCTACTTCTGCTACTACGACGACGACTACTACGACTGTTACTCTCACTACTACACCGAGTCTTAGTCCTGCTACTTGTGGACGACTACTACAACTGCTACTGCTACTGCAACTCCTACGCCAAGTCCAAGTCCTACTCTTCCTGTTCCTACTCTTATCTTCCTACCCCTGCCTGTGCCACTACTCCCACTCATACTGGCTACTCGGATCCGTACACTTGCTAGGTGTACCTTACACTACAGAACAATTTCTACATTGTTTGGGGGGTACAGCTTACTATGACTAGACTCAGAAACCTTCAAAAATAGTGTTGTTCAGGCCCCCTAAACCCTAAACCCCTAAAACCCTAAACCCTAAAACCCTAAACCCTAAACCGTTCTTGCAGGGACTCTGTTCCGGTTTGCGTGCTCAGCACTCGAACTCTGCTTGGGGGACAGGCCCTTGGGCTTGAAGCTTTCGGGCTTATAGGGTAGTCCTAAAGCCTAAACCCCTAAACCCCTAAACCCTAAACCCCTAAACCCTAAAGGGTAGTGCAGACTAATCACTACCTGGACCCCAAATAACCCACCTTTTTCTGGTTCCTTAACATAACTTCTTTATATAAGTCCTTAAAAAAAGGGTGTGTTATTTGGGGTCCAGGTAATCCCAAAAACTTCGGACAACGCTTCTCCGACAGCTTTCCCAGAGCATTAACTACTGTACTCAACCCCAAGTCATAACCTCCCTAAACCCCAAACCCCTAAACCCTAAACCCCTAAACCCTAAACCCTAAACCCCTAAACCCTAAAACCCTAAACCCAAAAACCCTAAAACCCCAAATCCTAAACCCTAAACCCTAAACCCCTAAAACCCTCAACCCCAAACCCTGAAACCCAAGGGCTTGCAGCCTGGCAGCTGCTGATCAGGCGCGAGACGAGCACCGAGAGCCCAATGTCGGCAACAACAAGCCTGAGGATTTCCCAAAAAGAACCCCTAAACCCTAAACTCCAAATATCCTGCCGGGTCGGGTTAGGGGTTCAGGATTTAGAATTTAGGGCTTAGGGGTTTAAGGTTTAGGATTTAGGAGATTAGGACTTCGGGTTCAGTACAATCCTAAACCCCTACCTGAACCCCAAATATCCTACCTTTTAAGGACTTATAGGATAAGGAAATCATAACAGGGGCCTGAGGATGTGCCGAAAAAGGAAGGACCTTAAACCCCGAATATAGGGGCCTTAATAATTAGAATAGGGTTTAATTGGGGTTCGTTATACTATAGTTATAATAAGGAACGCGCCAAAGGATGTGCCAAAAAAACGGTTGATGATATCAATCCTGCATTACCCATAATCTGGAATATACCATAATTCCCAAAGTCTAGGGTCATTAAGGTAATGCAGGTTTTATATGGGAGTTTCCGAAAATAGGTGACCCTAATATGGTACCCTAAATAGTAGGATCCTTATTGTAAGGACCCCAAAATAAGGTACCCCCAATTTCGGAAACTCCCATATCATCAACCGAAGCTCGGACCCTACACCTACCTTAACCCCAAATAGCCTACCTTTTTCAGGACTTATAAAAGCAACTCATAATAGGGAACCCGAAAAAGGGAAGGTTTTATAGGGTCCAGGTACACCCCTAAAACCCTAAAGCCCTAAACCTCGAACCCTAAACGTGCCAAGAAAGCTCGGAAACTCTGAGGAAGTCACTGCGACTGACTAAACTCTACACCTCCACACGGAGCCTCATCAAGCTCAACTTGCACGGCTGACCCGGCTAAAAAAACAACAACTATACCCTAAACTTCAATAAAGTCGCATCAGCAAAGTCCGGCGAAACTCCTGGTGTGCGCTTCCACTGCTCGAAACGTTACTTGAAGGGGCAGGGGACTTAGTAAGTAGGTTATAAGTAGAGTTATAGGTGCCCTAAATGGAGCTACCCTAATTATAACCCTACTTATAGCCAACTTGCTAAGTCCCCTGCCCCTTCAAGTAGACCCTAAACCCTATATATTAGATCCCTTTAGGAGCCCTTTATAAGAGCCCTTACTAAGTCCCCTGCCCCTTCAAGTACTATTTTGGCGGGTTGCTTATTATGAGTATAGTATACTGGGCCCCATACACCCTTTTGTCGTTATTAAGGCCCCTATATTATACTCGAAACGGTAAGACTCTTGGAACCTTTTGGTTCCGGGTCTAAGGTTTGTTTAGGTGTTGACATGCACACATCCGCACGGCCCATGGACACCGCTACACACCGGGTGAAACGTGTACCCAGAGGGTCCTATGTACTGTTGTGGGGAAACCTTCCCTAAGTCATAATAGTAGTTTGTAATATGGAAACTCTACATTCTACTGTATCGCTACATAGGACCCTTCGGGGTAGACAACGTCATAACGTAGATGATGGTGACGAATGTGTATCCAGCACTTTCAGGGCGATCAACCTCGAACTTCACAAGTAGCACAGTGCCTCCATACCGTAACAGTCTAGAACCGGACTACTCTTCAGGGCCTGAAATTTATTAGAATAGCGTGGGTAGTTCGCATTAGGGTCCCTTTGGGATCCGTTTTACAAGGGTGCCATACCATTTGGGGGACCTAAAAAAGGGACCACAATGTAGAGAAATACCCATAGCATAAAACTGTTACTGAGTGGGGGCAGTATCCAAAACGCGGAAGACTCGAGCCGCTCCAACACTGGCTACCTTGGGACTTAGCAACTAGCGGGTTATACATAATCAGGTAACTACAGATATCTATTGTTTTTTTCGGTCGAACTCCTGATAACACCAATCAAGGTACATATCCCATCCGCATGAAAAGGGAGAGGGAGAGGGAGAGGGAGAAGGATATCATCTTACTTACCTTAGTTGCTAAGTTCATAAGCCCCAAAAAGTGTACACTTTCAGTCTTATAGTGGGTAATATTATCCCAAGAAGTGTAAAGTGTATCCACTCAACTACTAAGCTATATATACCTTGACCTACCCCCCAAAACCTACTTTTTTGTAGGTTCTTATTATAAACCCTAATATGAATTTTATAGGGACCCTACAAAAAAAGTAGGTTTTGGAGGGTTAAGGTACTTACAAAGTGATATTGGGAGCTCTCGGTTTGGTCCGCTTTCGACTTGGATGGGGCTTGGAGTTACCCCTCGAAAACCCTTGCAGAACCCTTACAAAGCCGGTTTAGGGTTTCTGGGCTTTTAGGTAACCATGGAGAAAAAAGTATAAACTTGTACTTCATAAGGGTTCCTTTAAGAAAAAAAGTATTAAAGTGTGGTACTCCAAAGCCCAGGTTTAGGGGCCCGTAGAACCCTTATAGACTCGAGCCCCTGAAACGTTAAACGTCGGTACATAATTCTCATAAATCCCATTGCAACCCTAAACATTGAAAACTCGATGAAGAGCCCTTATAGAACACCAAAAAACTCCAAAATCCTAAAATCGCGCCTGCAGAAGCCTTTTATGGAAATCAAACGAGTGCAGAATGTCACCCGAGTTTTATCGACCTGTCACACCAAACCCTGAAGCCTAAACCAAGAAGCCCTGAACAATACGGTTTAGGGTATAGGGTTTAGGGGTTTAGGGGTTTGGGGGTTTAGGCTTGTAGGGTTTAGGGTTTAGGGGTTTAGGGGTTTAGGGGTTTAGGGGTTAGGGTTTAGGGTTTAGGGTTTAGGGGTTTGGGGGTTTAGGGGTTAGGGGTTAGGGTTTAGGGTTTAGGGTAAGAACAATAAAGTTGATACCCTATGCCACTGAAGGGCACTTTATAGGAACCCGCTTAAGGGATCCATGTTTACACCCCCCCCCCAAGAACCATACAGAAAAAAACTAAACCCCAAAGCCCTATCAAAACTCCCCAAACCCTGAACCCCTAACGCAGTAGCCCCAAGACCCTAAACCCCCAAGAGTCCTCGTTGGGGCTCAGCACCAGGGACAGCGAGTGGTTCAGCTCCGGAATCGCCTCAGAGGTGCAGGCGAAGATGGCCAGAACGAAGAGCGCGAGGCTGTACCTAAGCGGTTTAGAGTTTAGGGTTTAGGGTGCTCAATTAGGAATACACCTCAAACCATAGTCAAGCTACAATTTACAGTAGAAGCTTTGCCAAAAGTTGGAAACCCAATAGCCTCAATCCTTAAGAGGAATGTATATGGAATCCCAGCACTATTTGGCCTTAATCCGGTTTCCAACTTTATGGGGTTTGCCTTAAGGTGTAAGCCTCAATTAAGGGATAGTGGAGTCTCTGGGCTTCTTGGATGATATATGGATTTGCATGATTCGAAGTGGGGTTCCTTTGAAAGGTCCCTTTAAAGGAGTTCCTTCGTAAGGGTTCTAGAGGAAGTGGTGATCGGATTTAGCAAAGGGCGCCGTAATTCTCAGAAGAGGGTTTCACGTATATTGTAAAGCAAGTAGCAAGGGGTCACTAAGCCCAACTGTTCTCAACTCGGTGGAACTAACCTTCCAGGCCTTCGGAGCTGGTGCCTCCCAGTTTGGTTTCAAGGTTTACCACTTGGCCTAGGGCTTCGGGGGTGTCGAACACGGGTTCTACTAGGGCAAATATAAAGGCATCTCAGCAGGTTACCCTAAACCCTAAACCCTAAACCCTTTACCCTAAACCCTATACCCTAAACCCCTAAACCCTAAACCCTATACCCTAAACCCCTATACCCTAAACCCTTTACCCTAAACCCCTATACCCTAAACCCTAAACCCTTTACCCTAAACCCCTATACCCTAAACCCTAAACCCTTTACCCTAAACCCCTATACCCTAAACCCTAAACCCTATACCCTAAAACCCTAAAACCCTAAACCCTAAACCTGTCTTTATTGGCACATGCGAAAGATTTGGGGTTGCCAGGGCTTCGGGCTTACGGGCCCAGTGTTGCGGGGTTTAGGTTGGTGGTCTGCTTTAGCTTAGTTGGGAGTTTCCGAAAACTAGGGGTACCTTATTTTGGGGTCCTTATAATGGGGAGATTAGGGTCCCCTATTTTCGTCTGAGTTCATAACCCTAGGGCTCCAAGTATACAACTAGTACCTACTTTGGGGTCTAAAGTCTACAAATAGTGCCTACTTTGGGCTATTTGGAGCCCCAGGGTAAGCCCCAAAAAGTGTATACTTTCAGTTTTAGAGTGGGTAATATTATCCCAAAAAGTGGAAAGTCTATCCACTCAACTACTAAGTGAGGTCTTTAGGGGCTGCGGGAACAAGAAAGAGATTAAACAAGATCAGACAACAGCAATATTCTGAAAATATTCCTAAACCAGATCCTCTTAGCCCCAATAAGGGAGAGTATAAAATGCCCTAACGGCCTACCTGGTAATAAGGGCTTAGGGCAATCTACCCCCCAAGCCCGAAGCCCTTATATGGGTGGTGGTCAAAACTATGGCCCCTCTTTAGGTACCCTAAATATCCGGTGCTGTATTCTATTAAGGACCCAAACAAGGACCATAATTTCGACAACCGCCCATATAACTCATATAACACCTGCCGGGTCGGAAGCCTTGAAGCCAACCTCTGAACCCTCGTCCCAGCGTTTTAGGCTTCAGGGCGTTAGTGCTTTGAGGTTTAGGGTTTTAGTGCTTTGAGGTTTAGGGTTTTAGGGTTTTAGGGTTTAGGGGTTTAGGGTTTAGGGCTTTAGGGTTTAGTTTTAGGATTTTCATTTGGGATTTTGGGATTTAGGGGTCTTGGCCATCTTAGCGTATTCGGCCCAGTGGCATCAGCGGCCGGTTGGCAGACAAGGGCTGCATGAAAGGGTGGCCGTCGTAGTTCGCGAGGAACGAGGCCGCATGCCTCGGAAAGGAGCAGGAATGATGCTGAACGACTCTATTTGTAGTATGGGTACCTCGGGACCCTGAAATACAAAGGGCAAAAGGGTACTACTCAGGAAGGACTACACGGATGTCGAAACCAATACAACCTTTGCAGCTATTGTCGCAGCGGCCGTCATGATGCTACTCCACGATACTTCAAAAAGTCCTCAGCGAGGCACAAAACCCTGAACCCTAAAAGGTAAAAGCCTCTGCAATATTGGTTAACTAATACCTAGACCCCCAAAAGTAGGTAAAATCATGGCTCCAAACCTAGAGGGCTATTATTCTACATACTTTTGGGGTCCAGGTAAAGCCCAATGCTCTACCCAATCGCTGCGGCCTCCGAATCCGAATTCCTTCCAGGGACCGGTCTGGCAGTAGCTGGTTTAGGGTTTAGGGTTGGTCCCCTTTTTTTGGTTACCTAGTTTTATGGTTAGGATCTCCTATATAGAAAAGTAGGTACCTTAAAAAAGGGGTAGGGTATGAGCCTATAGGAAGCTGAAGCCACAGAGTTCGCTCCAGGGTTTCGGGCTTCGCGCTGCCGGGTTTTAGGGTTTGGGCTTTAAGATTTTAGGGCTTAGGGTTTAGGGTTTAGGGGTTTAGGGTTTAGGGGTTTAGGGGTTTAGGGGTTTAGGGTTTAGGGTTTTAGGGGTTTAGGGTTTAGGGTTTTAGGGCGTTGGGCTCCAAAGCGTGGATGCGAAGACGGGCACGATCAGGGTTTAGGGTTGCAAGGGCTGAGGGCGTGCTGAAGTTTCAGTGTTTAGGGTTGTAAGAGCTGAGGGCGTGCTGCAAGGGCCGGAGGACATGTCGGAACTTTGTCGTATTAAGTGAAGCATGGTTAGTTTTGGCTGGTGGCAGTGTGCGACAACTCGTCTAGAAGCGCAGTGTGCAGGTAGCTTTTGCCTACAGTCCACAGGATCTTAAAGTCAGAACCCTTGAGTTCCTCTATCTTGAACGGAGGCCTACTCTTCCTATGAACATCGAATGGAGCACACTAAATGCTGCTCCACAACGGATTCATAACGTCGGGCAGCAGGTCCTTCATTGGGAGTTGTGTGAACTAGGATCCCCAGCAACCTAGGAAAAAAGGACTCCCTTTTTGTATTGGGTACCTTTACACGGGACCTGAGACCACCAGCAAAGGAAAAAGGGGCCTGGGAGACCTAGACAACCAGGCAGAGCTTTCGGACATAATGTGCCAAGAGGCATCGCAGCCATAAGTTCGAAAACGACCTTCGTCAGGCAACAGGCACAAGGATGCCCGCCGTGAACACAACCGGCAATCTGTTGTCTGACTGCCTAATGTCTTACTACCAGCTACCCTGAGCGCTATGCAAGCTATGATGGGACTAAGACGAATGCCACTACATGCCATGACTTCTGTCAAAGATGTGCTGCTGCGAGTCGTCGTAAATAGTCGAGTATGAGTATTATGCCAGTTGAAGTTGCGGTGATGTTGAAGGAGGCGGAGGGCAGGGGCAGGAGGAGGAGGAGGAGGAGGAGCAGCCACGGCTGCAAGCTAGTAGCAATCTGTCACCAGTCAGGCATAGCTGATATGTAGCAACTAAGTGGTCTGCGGTACTTGTTGAGTGCTGGCAGTAAGCTGTCGGCTTCCTAGCTTGTCCTGTGAATTCCCGAAATAGGTTCAAGGGTTTAGGGTTTAGGGTTCAACGGTTTAGGGTTTAGGGTCAAACACACAGAAGGTCAGGAATCAGGCATTGGAAAGCCCCGCCAGGGCAGGGGTGGGCCCGAAACTATGGAATAAAAAGACAAATAGAACAAACGCCAGAAAACGAACAACGTTAGAAAAAGTCACACAATGTCGGGAAACACTCAGAACAATCAAGTCAAGACAAAGATCGCAAACAGCTTAATGGTGGCAGACGCTCTTCAGTTTTTTGTTGATGTGTTTTCTAACTTGTTCTACTGCCCCTTCTGAACCGGCCTGTTTTTAGTTGTTTTCTAGTTGTTTTGATGATCTTAACAAATGATACAAAGCAGCTTATGCGAGCGACTTAATGATAGCACCAGTGAGCACTACTACCGATATTGCTACCAGAGTCCTTCCACCGCTGTCGCATCTGCAGTCACAACCTTGCGACTGCCTTGCATCCTTGGAGGTTCATGGGTAGTTATACGTGTTGTTATCTAAGTCCCCTTACATTGGTAATAACCACAGTTACCCACTTATAACTACTAGTGTAGGGGCCTTAATAATTAGAATAAAGTTTTGGGGGCCATTATACTACAATTATAATAGAACACCCAAAAAGGTAATTATTAAGGCCCCTCGATTATAGGGACAATGAAGCCCATTAAGGTAGGGATATCCCCATAACATGCTTATGCTTATGAGCTTTTTGGGCCCCTAATATTATGAACCAGTACTACTTAGGAACCCTTATAGTATCCTTATAGAGCCCTTATAGGACCCTTCTAGATCCCTTTTAAGGATCCCAACCTAGAACTCTAAGGTGGTACTTCTTTTAATTTTAACCGATAGCGCAATGCGGCCCAGCTGCGGTGTTTGTCAGATTGGGCGCGAATTCACCCTCCAGATCTCCTTGGCAGGTTTTCTGTCGGTTCTATTTTAGGGAATGGGCTATTGGTTTGGGGTTTAGGGTTGAGGGTTTGGGACTACTATAGAGGAGCTTGAGGGACTATCATAGGGATCCATTTCCGTATTCCCTACTAAAAAACCAGACAGTTTTCTGCCGGCTCAGATACAGATTGAACGAAGCAGGAAGATGGAAAACGCAACAATAAACCATAATAGATGGGCCTCAATAATTAGAATAGGGTTTGGGCCCCACTATAGTTACAATAAGGAGCCCCCCAAATTGGTATAGGTAAGCAGTAAGGCCCCTATATTAAACTCTGACCCTTGCTTCTCCAAGGCTCTTTTGAAGTCTTTCGCGCGCCATCGGTTTGCCATCTGCCAGCCGGAGAACCTCAAAAGGATCAACAGCGCTGCTTGTTGATATGACTTTTTCGTGTCTGGGAAAAAAGACATCCTGTTCAAGAACTCGTACGATCACGCTGTCGACGAACGGACCAATGCTCCCGAGTCTTCCATTGCTACCTGTGGTTCCCAAGTTTTCAAACTTCTGGGCGTAGGTTTGCCTAAACCCTAAACCCTCTAAGCTCGAAACTTCAAACCCTAAACCCTAACCCTTAAAGCCAGCCCTAAACCCTAAATCCCCTAAACCCTAATGCCCCGAAACCCCAATCCACCAGGTAGGGGGCAGAATCGCCATGTGAATGATGAGCTGGATTCCTAGAGTCGCCATGACTGGCCAGGCGAAGACGGAGCTTATCGGCTGCCTTGGGCGGGTTTCATTGTTCAGTCAGCCAAAGTTTTGGAGTTTTAGGGTTATTTCTTAGGGTTTAGGGTTTTAGGGTTGTTTACGGTTTAGGGTTTTAGCGCTTTGGGCTTTTGAAGCGCCAGGATGGAGGTTTCTCTTTATAGATTTAGGCTTCTGAGAGAGCTCAATACTCTTCAATGGACGAAACACCCCACATTATTTGCAGGACACCTCTACAGCTTCTATAAGTTAAGGATACCTTCACAAGTTCTATGGAGGAAGGTAATGAAGGTACCTCTAAAAGTTCTATAAGCTCAGGTAAATTGCTTCAGAGGTTTTCATAGATACGGCTTTGCAGGGCTGTAGGGTTCATGGTCTTTTTTGGTTTTACTTTGGGGCTCCCGGCTTCCTTCTAGGGCCTTGACATGGAACACTCACCAGGAACCTTATTTAGGGTTTAGGGCTTAGGGTTTACCTGGACCCTACGGAACCTACCTTTTTCGGGCTCCTTATTATGATTTCCTTATATAAGTCCTTAAAAAGGTAGGTTACGCAGGCTTAAGGTAGGGTCTAGGGTTGAGGGCTTAATAAGCAGCCTTTACTTTTCTGACACCCCTATCGACCCTGAAAACGGGACTCCTAAACTCTGACACTTGCGCAAGCCGACCTGTGTTCAGAGCTTCAGGCTACTGGCACTCCAGGAAGGTTGGCTCGAAGCATCGTCACTCAACAGAGACCCTTTTGCTCTATTCAACCCGGGTTCCAATAGGGGTTGGGCGTTCAATGTGTATGTGAGGGTTTCCGAAAATGGGGAATCCCAATATAGTAACCCAAATAGTAGGATCCTTATTGTAAGGACCCCAAAATAAGGTACCCCCTATTTTCGGAAACTCCCATGTAGGCTCCAACCCCAAAACCCTGAACTCTGAGCCGCAATTCCCAAACCCTAAACTTAGTTGCTGAGTTCAGAAGTCCTCCAAAGTGTACACTTTTGATCTTATAGTGCATAATATTCTCCCAAGAAGTGTAAAGTGTATCCACTCAGCTACTAAGTAAACCAGAAACCCCAAACCCCAATATCCAGCTCAGACTGAGCGAAGCTGCTGCCTTGCCAGCTGCTTTGCAGGCGCACTTCTGGAGACCAGAAAGAAGCCTCGTAGCTGCGAATATCGCAACATGAGAGAATAAATGAAAACGGTTCTTGATAACTGTAATAGCTAAGGGTACCCTTCTGAGTACTACTTTGAAGCCCCAAGACAGCACATAAGCAAAACTCAGGATGGGGATATCGGGATCTCCCACATAGGCCGCCCTTATAGCCCAATAAGGTAATAGGGATATCCCTGCAACATGCTTACGCTTACTATTCGGGACCCCCGCAGGCGAAGTCAATCTCACAGGGCCGAAGGACGGAGGCACCACTGCTAGGTTCCTGAGTAGCCCCTTTAGAATAAGGGTATCCTTTTTCCCTACTATTCGGTTTTTTATAAGGGGACCGGAAAATAGAAAGCGCAAAAGGGTACTACTCAGGAACCTAGACTCCTAGACTGTATGCAAGCTCCCTACCCTTGGTTTAGGGTTTAGGGTTGTGTGCGTGAGTGCGTGACCCTAAACCCTAAAACCTGCATGTTTGCGTTTCTTCGGTGGGAGGTCCTCCGCTGCGAAACACCCGAATCCCAAAACTTTGAGCCCGACCTGAACGCCGTCCATGCCAAGCTGAATCGATTCCCAGACCCCCGGGAGGATCTAGAAAGTAGATCCCCTAATTTGGGGCCCTATACTACTAAGGGTACTTTATAGGAACCCCCATTAAGGGATCTACTTNAGGATCTAGAAAGTAGATCCCCTAATTTGGGGCCCTATACTACTAAGGGTACTTTATAGGAACCCCCATTAAGGGATCTACTTTCTAGATCCTCCCGGGGGTCTGGGTTTAGGGTTTAATTTACCCAAAGACTCCAATGTCCCTTTATTCAGGAATATTCCTTAAATCATATCCTATAATTTAAGGAATATTCCTTAATTAAGGGATATTGGAGTCTCTGGGTAGGGGCCTTATAAAATAGGGTGTTTTGGGCCCCACTAAACCATAAATATAATAAGGAACCCCCCCAAATAGTATTGGTAATTATCTAGGCCCCTATATTACCCCCCCCCCCCCCCCCCCCCCCCNTTCCCCCCCCCCCCCACCCCCCAGGGGCGCTGTCCTGGATCTTTCTTGGGTCGTTCTAGGGTTATCGTAGGGCCTTGAACGGGTCCTTGCGGAGATCACAAAGAGTCTTCTTTAGCTAAGCCGCACATCGACGTGAACAGTGACTCCATAGCCGTCTGCCCATCGCCGAGCTTGACTCCATCCAGGGTCAGCGCCGACCTCGAGCCCAGAGACTCCACTATCCCTTAATAAGGGAATATACCTTAAAATAGAGTAGGATCCCTAGTATGATTTAAGGTATGTTCCTTAAATACGGGATATTGGAGTCTCTGGGAGCTGCACGTTAAGGAGACAAGAGTTATATAGAAATTAAGGATATAGAAAGGGTTCTATCATAAGGGTTCTGCAATAACGGCACCGTAAGGTGTTCTTAAGATCATGGGGACATGGTAACTAGTGTTAAGAATAGGGGAACTGTGGTTGCAATTAAACGTATAAGCCCCAGTTGACGTACGGATAGTCTTACTTACCAAGTCCCCTGATCCTTCAAGCTCTTGACAGTTGGGATGCCCAGTTGATCCTGGGACCCGGAGAGGAATAAACCAAAAGCCTAAGCTTAAGAGCCCAAAGCTCTAGACCCCCAAAGCACAACCCTAATTCAAACTTTAGGGTTTAGGGTTTAGGACCCCGTCCCCGAACATTAAACAACGTTCTAACGTCGCATCCTCAGGCGAGCGGACGTTTAGGCTTTAGCCTTCAGGCTTTATGACCTTTGGAGTGGACTACGTGAACCCAATAAAACCTACCTTTCATGGTTCCTTCCTTATTATGATTTCTTTATTTGTTTAGGTTCTCAAAATGGGAGGTCATTTGGGGGTACTGTAAACTGTAGACTGCGTTTAGGGTTTGTGGACTGTTAGGGCTACCTCCCGGATCTATGCCAAGTTGCATGGCAAAGGCGGACAGGATGCTGTTCAGGCCCATGATCCTGCGCAAATGCCATCTTTGGCTATGCTGTGCCCTGAATATGCGCCAATGTCATTCTTAATGTTATTCCTTGAGGGCTCCACATTACAATGCCAAACGTAATATAGTAAACCCACAACCCTGTTCAAATTATTGAGGTCCCTACATAAGTTTCATCATGTCATGTCTGCATCCAAGGTTTAGGATCTATAGTGCTTCGGGTTAGGGCTCAGGGGCACGAAAGTAGGGCCCGAAAAAAGCACATAAGCAAAAATAAGGATAGGGATGTCCCATATAAACCCCCTTATAATGAAGCCCATTAAGGTAGGGATATCCCCATAAATTGCTTATGCTTATGTGCTTTTTGGGTCCCTAAGAAAGTAGCAAACTTGTTGTTAAGCCCGGCCAATGGTCTTGTACATCATGAGGACTGAGCAGAGTGTTGCACGGCCGCTCCGCAACACTTGAATACTGCATTTGATGGAATCGCCCTTGTAGGTGAAGGGACTGGCGATGCTGGCATCGCCAAGCCGCACCTGAAGCCCGAGTTAACAAGACCGTGCCAAGGATCCTTCTTATGGGCTCTCCATTAGAACATTAGGAAAACTGAACCCTAAACCCAACTTGTAATACAACACTAAAGTCTCAACCCTAAACCTAAACCTGAACCCTGAAGCCTTAATCCTGCTACCTTAAACCCTGAAACCTCAGCCCTAAAACCGTAACCCTCAACCCTCAATCAGAAGAAAACGTCAACGACTCCATAGCATCGACAAAGGCACCAGGGGAACCTGACCGTTATCGGCCAGCATCTCGTTCACGGATTTCTGGGCCTGCGACCTGCAAAGCATCATGCATCAACTTTTGTCTACCACAATTTAAGAGCCTTAACCATCAGAATAGGTTTTTGGGGTATATTCGACTTATAGTTATAACCAGGACCCCCCTCAAAAAATAGGATAGGTAGTTTTACAGCTATGAGAAGGAAAAGTAGTGTTACTTCTGCGGGCTTCTTGTTCAATGACAGCGATTTTCAAGGCAATCCGACCTCGCCGGTACGCGTGGAATGATGCTGGTCGTCATGAGGGAGATTCCAACGTGTGCGTGCTTGAGGGCGCCAACATCGTTGGTACCGTCTCCCACCATGACGGTGTGGGATTTCGTATTCAGCGCCACTACTACCTGCTCCTTCTGTTGCGGCGACACCCGTGCGAAGACGGTCGTCACCTCCACGACAGCAGCCACCTCCTCCTGCCAGCCAGGTTTGGGGGTATATTATACTATACTTTTAATAAGGAACCTCCCCAACAATAGTATAGGTAGTTATTTAGGCCCTGTCTGTATATAAGGCTTGAGGTCTAGAGATTGTAGGGTTTAGGGAGTCAGTATGAAGTGTCTGGACAAGAGTACATGCACACCAAGAGGTATCGGAGCAAGCCCTTACAGGTCTATCTTGAGTCGATACCCAGGGACTCCAATATCCCTTACTTAAGGAATATGCCTTAAATCGGATTAGGGATGCTATAATTGAATGAAGGTATATTCCCTAATTGAGGGAAATTGGAGTCTCTGGATACGAGGACGCAAAACAGCCCAACCAGCTACTACAACGAAATGCACGATTGCCTCTACGAATTTCGTCGTAACATCTCTGGTTTCAGTTTTTCATATATTCTATTCTTTAGGTAGGGCTTATGTAACATGCATAAGACTATAGGCAATATTGACACATGAAGACTCTATACAGGTATTTGTACATGTATCCAAAGAGAGAAAGAGAAAGAGAAAGAGAAAGAGAAAGAGAAACAGAGAGATACATTGTGTGTGTATAAATATAAACATATGTATATACCTATGTATAGACGGTTGTAAGGATTAGCTCCTATCCTACCCCGGTGAAGTTGTATGTTCCTGAGTTTCTACAGATCCTGGGTGTATGGAAACAACGGCATGTTGCTGGTGTTGAACTATCCTGCTTGTTTCGAAGCAGCCCCACACCCCAATCTACAAACCCATGAATCCTCCCGCTCTGGCTAGTAGCAGCTTCGAAGATTCTTGGAGTACAGGGTGCAAGAAGTAATGTAATTATATAATATAACAAACTCGAACTCTGTTTCCATGTCTTTTCGTTTCCATGTAACAGCATGGCAACACGAAACACGAAAATCATGTTAAAGATAACCACACATTGCACTAGTGCCTGATGTTGGAATGACAATATGATTTCACTGCTTCTGACTGAAACCATCATAAAAGATGACGAAAAGCTTAATTAGTGCGCGTCTATCGGTTATTGCGAGCTTCCTTCTTGTAGTTCTTCCTCGCCTACATATTCACGAATGAACCGACACACGACAAAGGCGAAACAAACAGCACACCATAGTTCATAAGCCAGCTATGTCAAGAGAAGCACGCGCAAACACAACTCTGCCTTATACTAGCCTTGCTTGTAACAACTGATACACTCGCTTCGCTTGTGTTTGTTTCCAAATGCAACTTATACAGAACAGATATTAGTCCGTGAAATGCTTGCTTTACCAATGAATTTAAAATAGAATGGGCACATGCCTGATCTGTAAAGTGAAAAGCTAGTGGTCTTTCGCAGGTTGCTTTCGCTTTCCTTGATTGCGCAATGCATGAAACACAGCAAAGGCAGTCGCGGTTTTGGCAACTTTCTGTGAACGGGTTTAGCCCCAAAGTTTAGCGTTTAGGTTTTGTTTAGCGTGTGGTGATCAGGTTTACTGGGTTCTTGTTGGAAGATACCATAATAATGGGATCTATAGTAGATCGATGATATAGTTTCCTTATTATTGTAAATTTAAACATCATTAACAAGAACCCAGTTTAAGGTTTAGGTGGAGAAGTAACTGAAAGGTGCCTTTCGAGACTACCTTTGCTTGTTGCCGTCGAGGTGGCCTACTTACTCTTACTCCCCCAATAAACCACGGAAATAAAAGGTTAAACTTTCCGATTCCTACTAAACTATAAGAACCCAAAAAGTTCCAAGGTTGGGTATTGGGGATCTAGGTACCTGCTCTCTTCATGAGGCTTCCTTGTTAGTACTGAACTCTGAGCTCTGCTCAAGACGCACAGCCGAACATACTCTAGTTTGGTGTGGGATTTTGCCCATTCTCGACAACCCTGTTCTACTGGAGACCTGAGATTCAGACATACATATAAAGTAAATACATACATATATATATACTTATAAATGTTTACATCCAACAAAATTTTTTGATAGATGGATAGAGACAGAGAGAGAGAGGGAGAGAGAGAGAGGGAGAGTGGATGGAGAAAGAAGGCTTCAGAGACTTTGGAGATTTGGCATCCCCGGCCTTTGTCATCTTTGCAAGAGCACCCCCCGTGACGCAGAGCGTGTGGCTCCGGGCCAACTTGCGCAGCTCCTCTCCTGTGTTTGTGCTTTGTGTTGTTATTTTTTTGTGTTTTCTTTCTTGGGTTTGGAGCTTAGGGCATAAAGTGGTTTACGGTTGTTTTGTGTTTGTTCTTTCTTGGGTTTGGGGCCTAGGCTTAGGATATATAGTGGTTTAGGGCATAGGGTCTGGGGTCAGGACCGATGAAGCTGTCCTGCGGTGAACGCGATCTTGTCGTGCACCTGTGCTTACTGTTCCGGTGTGGAAGTCGGCAGGCTAAGCCCAGACCTAAACCCTAAACTCTAAATCCCTACACTGCGTAGGGTTCAGGGCTTAATTCGGCCCTAGGCCAGCTGCGTAGAGTTCAGGGCTTCATATTTGGGAGTTTCCGAAAATTAGGGTACCTTTTTTAGGGTTTAGGGGTTTAGGGTTTAGGGTTTAAGGTTTAGGGTTTAGGGGAGATTAGGGTACCTTTTTTAGGGTCCTTATAATAAGGATCCTTTTTTCGGGTACTATCTTAGGGTCCCCTATTTTCGGAAACTCCCATTTATGCCCGAAGCCCTACACCCTAAGTGCCAAGCCTGAAGCTCTAAGCCCCAAAAAGAAAGAGGAAAAAGGCCCGGTTTAGGGTTTAGGGTTGAGCCCTAAACCCTAAACCCTGCCTGGTGGTCCCAGTACTTCCACTCCAGCCCCTCAGCCGATCCGTCCACCTGATTACTATAGGGGCCTTAATAGTTACCTATGATATTTTGGGGGTTCCTTATCTTACTCACCCAATCAGATATAAAAGCCTAAACTATAACAACCCAAAAAGATTAAAGGCTGGGTGCTGGGGATCTAGGTTAGTATAAGTATAGTATAGTATACCCCAAAACCCCATTCGAAATTCGAATTATCAAGGCCCCTAGATTAGCGTTCTTGTTGTCTCTGTACTGACTGTCAGGGCTTTATGTCTTAGGGTCTTAGGGGCTTTAAGGATTTTAGTGGGTTTAGGGGTTTAAGATTTTAGGATTTGTGTTTGCAAAGCTGTAGTGTTTGGGGCTTTGGGCTTTCAAAACGCAAGTTTCGGAAAACGGCATCGCCAGTGTGAGCTCCCCGAAAGCACCGGAATCCGGTTCATACGGACGGTAAGGTTCTCCAATTTGTGTTGAAACCATCAGTCAACAAAACTTAACCCTAAACCCGAGTTTTTGAAACCTTTGACAAACAATAACCCTAAACACCCTCAACCCTATACTTCTGAAATCATCGATAAACCTAAACCCTTTACTGCATAAATTACAGAAGCCTAAAGCTTCAAAAGGCCCGCGACCTGAAAACCATGCTCAGCAGAGCCTGCTCAGAAACATCGCCCCCTAAACCTCAAACCCTCAGCCCTGCTAAACCTAAAACTCAATGGCTCAAAACCCAAGGAAATAAATGTTGAAACTTTCAGAATCAACTACCTTATAAGAACCCCAAAAGTTGAAAAGCCTAAACCCTAAACCCCTAAACCCCTAAACCCTAAACCTCTAAACCCTAAACCCTGCCAAATATAAAAAATCTTGAGGTCCGCAAACATTTTGGGATTTTAGGGCTTCAGAGCTTAGGATAGACGGTTTGGGTTTAGGGTTTTAGGGTTTAGGGTTTAGGGTTTTAGGGTTTAGGGTTTAGGGTTTAGGGTTTAGGGCGGTTTGGGGTATTGGAGATTTGAAACCGTTGCGGTTCATGGTTCGGGGTTTGAGGAGTTCTTTCGAGGATTATTTGGGTTCCAGGACGAGGAACTCCAAAGAGAGGTCTTGTGGGATTATAGGTAGGGGTAAGGGCAGGCAAGTTGCATCATCCAGCACGAGAAATCGATTTTCTGCCATGCCTCCGTAGACAAGGCGGCCCTGTTTCATTTAGAAGTTGACCCTAAACCCTAAACCCTAAACCTGTGTAGTGGTTTAGGAGTTGAGTGCCTCAGGGTTTTGGGGCTGAACCCTGAACCCCTTGAGTCTGCCAGTTCTCTCCAGGCTGTTTCGTTGCGGTTCTTGGCTCCTTAACCCAGAGGGTCCATATACACTACTATTATGGAATTAGGTCCCCAAACCATAATGGGGATGGTCTTTTAGGGCCTAATTCCATAATAGTAGTGTATATGGACCCTCTGGGTAACCAATGTTGTGGCTCGGACTCCGAGAATAAATTGGGAGCAAAGGTAACTAAAAAGTACGTACCAGCACTTCATGAATTCCTATCAAGGCAGCTGCTGCAGTGAGCACCCGGATTTCGCACAATCTTCGTAAAGGCTGCACATGGCCTATAGGGTTTTCTTCAGGGAGTACTTACGTGCTTACGCGTGCACGCCGGAAAGAGGTTGTGCTTGGATCGTCGTTGAAGGAGGCAGCCTTCTGGTGGGTCGTGGTTTGGGTGCTGACCCATGAGCACGGGGCCATAATAATTAGAACAGGTTTGGGTGTTTATCAGCTAACCATAACAAGGAACCCTGAGGTCGATGTATTCATGCTGGCTACTGAATATTTAAGCCCTTATACAATGTGCAGACAAGTTTTCCAGGCCAAGGCACTCACATTCTTGGCCACCTGGCACGCCGTCAGTGGATGATCGCCCGTGATCATGATGACCCTGTGGTAACCTTAGGCAGTTGGAGGTCATGTACTGCGAAACAAGACAGCGCCGCACTATCGTCGATTCGTCATTCGACGCAGCATCCTAAACCTCAACCCTAAAATCCCTACATCACTGCCCGTCCAAGTAGCAGCATCGCTGCGCGCTAGGCCCCCTATCGGCTCGTGGCTAAGGTAAGCCATACTGCATGTGTCAGGGCAAGCATGGGGGGGGGGTTTTCAGAACTGCTGGGTCTATGTGAGGGCTCGTTAGTTGCTGAAACACCCATATGCCAGCCCAGCTGCTTTGGCGTAGTTGCCGGATAGTATTCGAGGTGTTCGGCTTTACCTGGCACGGTCTGTAGCATTGCGGCTTCACCCTATCTCTGGAGCCTTAAAGTGGAAAGCCTCCCCAAACCCTGAAACCCTTAAGCCAGCTAATCCGCAGCACCACCTAAACCCCGAAACCTAAAAGCCTGGCAGTTCCCAAAGGCAGTTTTTTTTGGGGGGGGTGTCGTTCTGGACGATACTGTTGATGGACAAAATCCTGCATGACCCTAAGGACTCTGAACTATGGGAATTATGGTATATTCCTTATAATGGGTAATGCAGAGTTTCCGAAAATGAGGGGGTACCTTATCCCAGACCCCCGGGAGGATCTAGAAAGTAGATCCCCTAATTTGGGGCCCTATACTACTAAGGGTTACCCCCATTAAGGGATCTACTTTTTGGATCCTCCCGGGGGTCTGGGATATGAGGGTCCTTATAGTTATAGAAAGGATCCTGCTTTTTAGGGTAGTGTATTAGGGTCCCCTATTAAAGTTTGGAAACTCCCGTACTCTTTAGTGCGGTTCCATCTATTGGTCAAAAAGTTCTGCACCCTCCAAGCGATGACAAAGACAATGTCATGGCGTGTCGTGGCACACAAATATGAACGATGATGCGTAAGGCACATGAAACCCTACACCACCTAAACCCCTAAACCCCTAAACCCTAAACCCCTAAACCCCTAAACCCCTAAACCCCTAAACCCCTAAACCCTAAACCCTAAACCCAAGCCCTCACCCGAGCGCCCAACCTCAAGCCCTAAATTCCGAATTCCAAACTTGCCAAGCACCCGAGCCCTTCGTAAAACCCCTTAAATCCCGCTTAAAACCCTGACACCTTTATCATAAACGCCTGTTTAATTAACACCTGTTGAGACCCTGGTAACAAAGCACATATAAAAGCCATGTGGAAACCATGTTCTTATTACGAAGGCCGCTTGTTACACTGACCCTTTCAATCCATAAAAGGAGCCCCTTGTTATACTAACCCTTTAAGCCCTTTAAAGGAACCCCTTGTTACACAAACCCTTTCATCCCTCTTTAAGCCCTTTAAAGGAACCCCTTGATATACAAACCCTTTAAACCCTTTGAAGGAACCGCGCTCTACTTGAAAGAAACCCGCCAGGCCGGCAGAGTTCCGCAAGACCAAGAGCCCGCAAAATTGGAGCCCGGTCTCCACGTCGTCTCGTTCCTCTGCTACTTGAGGTTTAGGGCCCGGTTTAAGGTTTAGGGTAGTTTCGGGAACCCTGAAGCAAGAACCCTAAACCCCACTGTATCACGTTCTAGGTTTCGGGGTGCTTTAAGGTTTCCTCAGCACTAAGCTCACGGAGCTTCAGGGTGTAGGGTTTGAACTTGAATAACTACCACTCGTATTTCTTAGGTTCCTTGTTATCACTATACTTGATTTCGGCCCCGATATTGAGGGTGTAGGATGTCTTTGCGCCCACACTAAATTAGTTAGGCCCCTATACAGACTAAGGTTCAGGATGTATTTGCGCACACTCCATGCCATATTGGAAAAAGTTATAGTGCGATTCTATTCAGGAACCTGGTTCTGTACTTAACCCCAAACCCCTAAACCCCAAACTCGAATTTTGGGTTTAGGGTTTTGGGTTTGATTTCTTGTACGAACCATTAGGAAGTTTAGAGTTCAGGGTTTAGGGTTCGTTTAAGGGGTCCTTACGAAAAGGAGCCTGAAAGTTCATTACAAATTCCTGGGCTTTTAAGTAACCAGGGAGAAAAAAGTATGAACTTTTATTTCATAATGGTTCCTTTAAGAAAAAAGTGTTAAAGTATGGTACTCCAAAGCCCAGATTCGAAGTTTCCCTTATACCTGAAACGCCCGCGTCCCCTGTAAAACCTGCTCAGAACCACAATGGTCCCGAAGCAACGGTGCATTCATATAAGGAACGTAATACGTAAAACAGGGCTTTTGGTAGATTAGACTCTATACATATTTAGTCCAGTGATATTCAAAATAGTGTCATTATACAAATTATTTAATGTAGGGGCCTTAATAATTACCTACAGTATTTTGGTGGTTATTTTTTGGTTATAGAATAATATGCCCCAAAACTTTAACCTTAAGGCCCCTATACTAGGCTTCTATATCCTTGTTGGGAAATCCCTTTTTTACTTGAGGCCTGGTCGGCTTACTACAGGGGCCTTAATGACTACCTATATTATTTTGATTTTGGGTGTTCCCTATTGTATTCATAGTATAATGGGCCCCAAAATCCTATTCTAAGCATTACTTATTAGGGCCCCTACGTTACATCCGCAAACTCTTCCGAAGGCCAGTCGTGGAGCCAGCAATTCGGCATCCATGCTCTTGTCACCAGGAAGCTCCTGACAAGCAAGGTTTAGAATTTAGGTTTTAGGGTTCAGGTATTGAGAAAGGAGGAAAGCCCTGAACTTAAGCCTAAACCCTAAGCACCTAAACCCTGAAGCCAACAACAGCTCCCCAGCTGCTGCCTCAACTACTGCTGTGTGCTAGCACGACGGTAACGGCTGGCTGCTTCTACTGTGGCATCGCTGCTGAAACAGCCATCGCCAGCACCACCACCATCACGCTGGAGAGCCACAACAATAACCAAACTGACAATAACTGACTGGCAAAGGAAGCAGCACCAGAAACGAGAGCAACAAGAGCAAATATAGGGGCCTTCATGATTAGAATAGGTATAGTATACCAGAATTATGATAAGGAGCCCCCCCCCCAAAAAAAAAAAAAAATGCACTGGTAGTTATTCAGGCCCCCGCATATAGCAGCTGCTGCTTCAACGGCACGAACAAAAACGAGAAGAGTTTCAACAGCATCAACAATTAGACAGTTTTTCGGGTTTAGGGATTAGGGGTTTAGGAGTTTAGGTCTTAGGCATCAGCAACACTGCTGAAAACAATAACGAGCCTGGCGAAGGATTCCACAGCCTGCGCGATTCTTCAACGCTCGGAACTACCGGAAGTCATCCGTACCACTACAAACATAAGAGACACACGTCTTGATCATGTGCCAAAATGATACTTATGATCGTCACCGGCAGCATCATCATTACTATCAATCGTCGACATCATCATCGTCAGCATCATCACCACCATCATGAGCATGATCATAGTCATGGATATGACCATGAGCACGATCATGATCATGATGATGATCATCATCATGTCCATCAGCGCGAACAAGGCAGTCGTCATCAACCCTGTCTCACTGCCAGGAGCAGCGTAGTTGGCAACCCCTTGAAAATCAACATCACCTCGGAAGTCATCCGGGCCGACAGCACCTTGACCATGTTCATTATCCTTAGCCTAAGCCTTTGCCGCCTACATCATCAGCGAGATCATCCCGACAATCCATATATGATCACCGTCACCGCCTCACAGCCCCGCCACCACCGCCACCACCACCACCAGCAGTATCATCACCGCACCAACACGATAATCATCATTCTCATCCTCATCAACACCGTCATCATTCATCACCATCTTCGTCACCATCATCAACCATCATCCCTCATAATCCGTCACTGCTACTGTCACCACCGCAGTGCCTCGGTCTGGCCATCTTGATCATCATCACCATGACCGCCATCAAACACCTTGGACACGGACAATGCAACATCTTGTATACACTGACCAGCACCGTCATCATGATCATGGTCATTGCCATTGCCGTCCTTGCCGAGAATATCGTCAGCATCCTCCAATGTCTTCGTCGTCTTCATCATCATCATCATCATCAACAACATCTTATTCTTCATCTTAATCTTCATCTTCATCTTAATCTTCATCTTATTCTTCATCTTAATCTTCATCTTCATCCTCCTCAACAACATCTGCTTCCTCTTCATCTTCAGCTTCTTCTTCATCCTCAGAGCACCCTCAGAGCCGGAACACAGCATCAAGGCGAGCAGGCCGAGAAGGGTCGAAGACGACGAAAGGCTGCGTGTCGGGAGTCTGTTGGATTCTATCGGGTCTAGGGTTGAGGGTTTAGGATTTTAGGGTTATGGG
This sequence comes from Symbiodinium sp. clade A Y106, assembly GCA_003297005.1. Lineage (NCBI taxonomy): Eukaryota > Dinophyceae > Suessiales > Symbiodiniaceae > Symbiodinium > Symbiodinium sp. clade A. The sequence goes on from BGNK01004198.1 coordinate 23,901, forward strand.
GTTTGGGGTCTAGGGTCTAAGGGTTGAGGGTTTAGGATTTCAGGGTTATGGGGTTTGGGGTTTAGGGTCTAGGGTGTGTCAGGCGAGTGCCCGCGCTAGGGTGTGAAACACCCCGGGCCGCGCGCTCGCGTTGCTAGTAAACCCACCCCGGCCACCCAAACTATACTCTATTAGGGTTTAGGGTTTCTTAGCTTATTTTCCGTTGCATTANGCGCTCGCGTTGCTAGTAAACCCACCCCGGCCACCCAAACTATACTCTATTAGGGTTTAGGGTTTCTTAGCTTATTTTCCGTTGCATTATTTCTTTTCTGGTGTGATTTAAGATTTACTGACCTTTCGGGCTCCTGGAGGTCCGCGGCCTTTCGAAAAAAATGCTCAATTCAAGTATTTGGCGTGGGCGGCGGCTGGGAGTAGCCTCGGCCTTTTCGGGCCTCCGGCATGGCAGGGCCTGCTCGGCCCTTCAAACTTTTCGTTTGAATGAATGCTTCTCCTGAGCTCTAGAAACCTGAAAATTTAGGATTCTAGTATCTCAGGCAGAACGAGTAGACCTCGAGTCGCCTTCGCCAGGCGAAGCTTTTTGAATGTAAGCAGTGAGCGTCATGACTTGCATCTCGCCTCTGCCGATCCTAAACCCTAAAACCCTAAAACCTGAAATCCTAAATCGTAAACCTTAAAACCCAGAATCCTAAATCCTAAAACCCTAGAATGCACAAGACGAAGGAGGACTCCTCGATATGGTCACTCGGCCCAATTAAATATGGCATTTTATAAGCAGGGCATGATAAGCCAAATTCGACCCTCAATCTTCCGATTCAGAACTCCGAAACCTAAAGCCCTAAATCCTAAAATCCTACATCCTATACCCTAAAACCTTAAATCCTAAAATCCTAAATCCTAAACCCTAGAACCCTAAATCCTAAAATCCTAAATCCCTAAATCCTAAAATCCTAAACCCTGAAACCCTAAATCCTAAAATCCTAAATCCTAAACTCCCAGAAAACCACATCCAGAGGAAATGGTTGAGGGTTTGGGGTAATACTTTAGCTACGCTAAGGGAGGTCTGGATACGGCCAGACCCTTATTGAGTACTGACGTTGTCGTAAACGAGGCCAATATCCGTTGGCCTGTCCGGGACAGACGGTGAGGCTTAACCCTCACCTTTCCGTCTGAGTGCTCGGGCTGTAAGGCCCTCGACCAAGCGTTCGGGGTCTGTCGCTCGACGGATGCGACCCCTCACTTAGTTTAGGCCTAGGATTTAGGGTTACGGGGTTTGGGGTTTAGGGTCTATGGTTTGGGGTTTAGGGGTTTAGGGGTTTAGGGTTTAGGATTTAGGGTTATTGGGGTTTAGGATTTAGGGTTTAGGGGGTTTGGGGTTTAGGGTCCAGGGTTTGGGGTTTAGGGGTTTAGGGGTTTAGGGGTTTAGGGTTTAGGGTCTGGGGCTTAGGGGTTTAGGAGTTTAGGGTTTAGGATTTAGGGTTATGGGGTTTAGGGTCTAGGGTCCAGGGTTTGGGGTTTAGGGATTAGGATTAGGGTTATGGTACCCTTGGGGCTGTATAGGGTTATGGTACCCTTGGGATTATGTAGGGATAGCGGTTATGGCATCCTTGGGATTATACAGATTCATGGTATCCCACAACGGTTCAAGTTTAACTACTCTACTAGCAGGTATAGCTGCATGTCGCTACAGGAATAGTAATCAGTACAGAAGCTTGGACATGTGCTAATACGCGAGAGAAAACGATTCTTGTAACGTGACAATGAAGAAGCATGCCGGCCATAGTCCATGCAAGAAAAAGCGAATAATCTAATGACGCATCTCGGTATCGATCCCCAATCTCACGACGACTTTCGGGACACATGCTCCTTGGAGGACGCTTTCTGGGGGGTAGGCATTAAGTTTGCATCTCTGTCCCGAGCTCCTTCGCGGCCAAGCAGAGCACGCGAAAGCCGAATTTCGTGAGCTGGTCCTCTGATTGCGGCAGGCTAATTTCGAAGGGCAGGTTTAGGGTTTAGGAGTTGGTAGGGTTTTGGGATACTTTGGGGACTTCGGGCATAGACACATGTCGGAGAACAGCTGAATGAACTCGGCTGATGTGGCGCGGCTCTCTGAAGCGATATAATCCTGCAAGCCTGCCGCGACCCCGGCTGTAAAACCCATCCGGAGCTCCGATCCTTAGACCTTATGCCACTGAAGATCCCTACGCCCAAAGCCCGAATCCTGAAAAGAACCCCTGCTCTTGTTTTCAAGCAGCCACGCTGACCCGAAGATGAAGACCTCACCTCCAATCTCTCCCTAAACCTTGCGGGTTTCGGGGTTTAGGGTTTCGAGCTAAACCCACAGCCCTAAACCCTTAAACCCTGAACCCAAAGCCCCAAACCCATAAACCCTAAGCCCTGAACCGCTAGACGACTCTAAACCCCTGAACGCCTAAACCCCTAAACCTTCAGCCCATCCTGCATGTCGTCCAGGTTCGGTGGGACTTGGACCAGTCCTTCGGATAGGTCGCGGCTCTAGGGCTTGAACTTTCGGGTTTACGACTTCATGATTTGGCGGCCTCAAAAGGGGGGACGAAGGTAGGATGAAGGATCCCTTATATAAGGACTCCTATTTGGGGATTACCCCACCTACCTTCATCCTACCTTTTGAGGCCCCCGAATGATTTGCGGGGCTTAGGGCTAGGGTCTTGCGCCTTGAGACGGATGGACTGGTGTGAAGCTTTACGATTCTCCTTGTGTCTGCTAACTCGAGTGGTTAAGGTTCCTTATCTGTTTCTGAAGGCCTTTTGATGACTGCATGAAAGTTTTTGTTTTAATGCAATGCCCTTTTCCTTGCGTCGAAGGGTCCGCCCCGGTACGAGGCTTGCACATCCCTGAGAAGTAGGAACCCCCCATGAAAGTTTTAGGGTTTAGGCTTTAAGACGCACCCAACTTTTCAGGGCTGTCGGCATAGGCTTAAAGACTTTGCCAGCTTGTTTTCCCCAGAGGGCAGCCCTTTCAGCTTTGGGTCGCCATTAAAAGAATCAAATGCCACATGTCCAATGTGTCAAATTATAGGGTCCAGGGTTGAACTTTGAGTTTTCAATCTACCTTAAACTACCAAACCCTACTTATTTCTAGGTTCTCATTATAAACCCTAATATGGAATTTATCGGGACCCACAAAAAAGTAGGTTTTGGTGGGTTAAGGTACGGAATGAATTTTAGGGCATAGAGAAGAGGGCTTACCTTGAATCCTAAGCCCTCCAGCCTACACAGGACCCAGACCCTCGGGAGGATCTAGAAAGTAGATCCCCTAATTTGGGGCCCTATACTACTAAGGGTACCTTATAGGAACCCCCATTAAGGGATCTACTTTTTNCAGACCCCCGGGAGGATCTAGAAAGTAGATCCCCTAATTTGGGGCCCTATACTACTAAGGGTACCTTATAGGAACCCCCATTAAGGGATCTACTTTTTGGATCCTCCCGGGGGTCTGGGGAGTTAGGACCAGTTTGGATTAGGGGGGGCCCTTTGGGCCATAGGCCCTCTCAATAGGGTCCCTTTTTATCAGAGCCAGAAGTAGGATTAAGAAGGGTCCCCCTTAAACTGCAGTGGCCAGTCGCAGCCGAGAGGCTGGGTTTCAAAGCATCGCAGGAGCCCTTCCTGAGCTTGGGGTTTAGGGGTTGAGGGTTTAGGGTGTATGGGAGTTTCCGAAAATGGGGGACCCTAATATGGTACCCTAAATGGTAGGATCCCTATTATAAGGACCCCAAAATAACATACCCCCAATTTTCGGAAACTCCCGTATCAAGACAGCTAGGTCAGAAAGTTGGGAAGCCTTTTGACCGTAGACTTAGAGACCCTTGACACCTAAAGCTCTAAACCCTTAAACCCTAGCTAAACCTCGCAACCCCAAAACCCTGAACCATGGAACGCTAGAACCCGAAACCCTACAACTTTGAAATACACCCTTGAACCCAGAAACCCTATAAAACCTGAACCGCTCTTGCATTGGCCTGTTTGCCATTAACTCCACCCAGACCCGAAACCTGGCCTTTGAACTGCAAGGTCACGCTAGTTTTGGTCAGGGTTTAGGGTTTAGGTAATTTAGTTCCGGTAACTTAGTTCCAAAACTATTCCGTTGGATTGATCCTCTTTTACAAGAAATTGTACTGCAGTTAAACTATATGTTACGATACTATACCCCAGCGGTTTTACGGGTTGGGGATTAGGGTTTAAGGTTTAGGGTTCAATTTTTCGGCTTAAGGGCCAAGGTTTCTAGGGTCAAGGGTTCAGGGTTTCGGGCTTAGAGTATCAGGGGATCTACAGTATACAGTAGTATACGATAATGAACAATGTACTCCGAGCAAGGGAACCCTAATTAAGGAACCCGAAAATCTCACTGGCCCAAAACCCACGGAAATAAAAGTTGAAACTTTCAGAATCGACTACCTTATAAGAGTGCCAAAAGTTGAAAAGTTGAGTTTACAGCCAATAAGTAATTAAGGAACCCGAAAATGAGCCCTCAAAGTAGCCTGGGCCCGAAGCGACATCCCAAAGCTACTTTGCCTTATCAGTTTAGGGTTTTAGGGTTTAGGGTTTAGGGTTTTAGGGTTTAGGGTTTAGGGTTTTAGGGTTTTAGGGTTTAGGGTTTAGGGCTTTAGGGTTTAGGGTTTAGGGTTTTAGGGTTTTAGGGTTTAGGGTTTTAGGGTTTTAGGGTTTAGGGTTTCGGGTTTGGGGTTTAGATAAGGGTTGTGGGGCTGAGGGGCGTAGAGATTTAGACTGTAGGGGTGTGCTTTCGTGTTCCTTCCAGGTCTATGCAATGTTTCTATAGGGCCTTACACGTAAGGGCCTTGGCTTAGGTGAGAGTATACTGCAGACCTCCCCGATGAATATGCAACCGCTTATTTCCTTCTGGGCTGTTCGACGAAGCGTCACCAGAGCAAGAACGCGGTCGAGATCCTTTCCACCTTCAGGGGGAAGGATCAGAAACCCATATCATGCTGGCAGAACTGATACAACCACGGCTGCTTTGCGGATGTAAACATGCAAGTATCACCTGCATCACGACACTTGCAGAATAAGAAGCAGCAGTCATACTAGTGGTGGTGGTGCTGCTGCTCCTGCTGCTGGTGCTGGCGGTAGCTGCAGCGTTGGGGGGAGGGTGGGGATGGGGGTGGGGGTGGGGGTGGTCGTGGTGCTGGTGGTGGCTGCAGTGCTAGATATGCGAGTGAGAAGGAGTGGCAGCGCAGCTGAAGAAGCTAAATGCTAAACCCAAGAATCTGAAAAACCTAAGCCCTAAACCCCCCCAAAACACAAAGCACCTCAACCCTAAATACAAAGTCCCCAAACCTGAACCCTAAACCCTAAGCCCCCCCCAAGACGCTAAGCCCCCAAAAGAGGTTTGGGGGGTTTAGGGTTGAGAGGTTTAGGGTTTTGAGGGTACAGGATCAGGTGACTTCGTAAGTAAGCTTCAAAGTACATTGATTGGAGTTGTGGTTTTTGAAGATATGGTTACCGTTTTCGTAACCCTAGTTACCAAGTGCCGTGATCTTTTTTGTAGGGTCCCTATAAGATTCATATGAGGGTTTATAATAAAAACCTGAAAAAAGTAGGTTTCGGTAGGTCAAGGTAAGGTTTTGAGGTTAGGAAGTCGTGGGTTCGCAGTCTCTGAACTTCATACTGGGCCCTGCCTAGAGGCTCATAACCTACCCCTTTTTTAGGGTGCCTACTCTTTTAAGATAACAGATCCTAACCATAAAAACTAGGTATCCTAAAAAAGGAGTAGGGTATGAGCCTCTAGGTGAACCCCAACCCTCACCTCGTAGCCTCTACCTGGACCCCAAACATCCTACCTTTTTAGGGTTCCCTGGAGAACCCTTATGTGAACCCTAGTTCAAAGGGTCCAAACCCTAATATGTCTTACTGGTATTTAAAATTTAAAAAAACGGCCTCCTGTCGTTTCTTGGTAGCCCAACCCGGGCCCCCGATGGCGCACGACGACCGCCATCCTCCGCCGAGAACGGATAAGTAGAGACCCAAACAGTTAGGGAAGGAGATTTCTGAAATTATTCTATGGTGTTGTTGCCTTTAGTTGTTGGGCTTTGTAGGGCCTTTGTAGACTGGCCTTCATAATTGGAATAGTCTGGTGGGTATATTGTAAGTATAATTCTCTCTCCACGTAGATAGATAGATAGATAGATATGTGTATATATATATATATGTCCATATATATATGTATAGATAAATAGGTAGATAGATTCTGTTTCTTCACTTATTCAGCTGTTTACCCATTTACTGATCTGTTCATGCATTTATACGTCCTGTAAGGGGATGCTCTTACTAGTCACTGCAGCTTAGATCTTGTGGTTTGGGGTTCTGGGTGGGGTGGTATACTGCGAGGTCCGGGGGTTCAGCAATTGGCGCGTGTAACTCCAAGAGTGTAGAGGAGGCCTCGAAAGTGGGATGAAGGTAGGTAATTAGGATGAAGGATCCCTTATATAAGGACTGGTAACTATTGGGAATATCATCCCTTATATAAGGACTCGTAATTATTGGGAATATCACCCCTTATATAAGGACTCGTAATTATTGGGAATATCACCCCTTATATAAGGACTCGTAATTATTGGGAGTATCATCCCTTATATAAGGACTCGTAATTTTTTGTGCTGGGAATATACCCACCTACCGTCATTCCACCTTTGGAGACCCTTGCGTGGGGCGGCTCTCCAGGGCTTTATTGCAGCACATTGCATGCCCAAACCCCCAGGAGGATCCAAAAAGTAGATCCCTTAATGGGGGGTCCTATAAAGTACCCTTAGTAGTATAGGGCCCTCCCGGGGGTCTGGGTGTTGAGTGTTCGGAATGTACGGGTCCGAGGGCTGCTAAGCCCGACGGTCAGTACGGCTTCAGAGGGTCTTGCTACATTTTGAGATTTTAAGGTTTAGGGAAGTTTAGGGTTTAAGGTTTACGTAAAGCCCTTGACCCGGCAAGCCTTAACCCCCAAAACCATGAGGGAACTCTAGGCACCTTCTAGAACCTCGTAAAAGCCCACATACTTACTACCCCAATAAACCACAGAAATAACAGGTTACACTTTCCGATTCCTACTCAACCCTAAGAACCCAAAAAGTTGAAAGGTCGGGTATTGGGGATCTAGGCGTAGAATCCTAAAAGAACACTAAAAAGAACCTCAAAAAAGCCGAAAGAAACCTCGTAGAAGCCTGAAAGGAAGCCTTCAGCAAAACTTATAGAAGGCACCCTACAACCTAAAGCTCAAACTCCAAACCCTAAACCATGCAAACCGTGAACTCTAAACCCCCAAACCCTAAACCCCTAAACCCAAAACCCTCAAACCCTCAAGCCCTAAACTCTAAACCCCCAAACCCGAAACCCCGAACCCCTAAGGCCCTAAACCCTAGACTCTAAACCCCAAGCCCTAAACCCCTAAACCCCTAAAGCCCAAACCCCCAAACCGTAAACCCCCAAAGCCCACCTGTAGCCGAAAAGACCTACCTTTTTGGGGTTCCTTAGTATGGTTTCTATGTATAGTTCCCTAAAAAGGTAGGTCTTTTCGGCCACAGACAAACCCAAAAGCCCGAGCTTTGCACCTGCGAAGTTCAGACACGAAGGGCCAACGCCGCAGAACGTGGAGGAGCTCTTGACCCTCCCCTTGGGGGCTTTTAAGCTTCCCCTTAAGGCTTCCTTTAAGGGCTCCTTTAAGGGTTTAGGGTTTAGGGCTTAAGGGTTTAAGGTTTAAGTTAGGTTTAAGGGTTTAAGGTTTAGTCGTTCAAGGGTTCTGTTAAGGGCTCCTTGAAGGGCTCATATAAGGCTTCTTTTAGGAATTTCTTTAAGGGTTCCCTGTTCAGGCTCCGGTTGGTTTCGGCTTTAGGGTTTTGGGCTCCTCGAAGGTTAGGGTTTAGGGTTTAGGGTTTTGGGTTGCTTGGTTGGGGCTCGGGGGTTTAGGGTTTAGGGGTCATATATGTTTGCTTAGAGGCTGAGTATCCCAGCCCAGAAAAGGTTTTACCTGTTCCATGATGGTAGGATTATACATACCCCAAAAGGTTAAAGATTACCTACTCAGCTATTCAGTTTTTGGGATCGTAGGGTTTACAGGTTGAGGGTTAAGGTCTCAGGGTTTGCGGGAGGGCTAGTGGTTCAGGGGTTCAGGGGTTTCCGGCTTCAGTGTTGCGCTGCATCGGTTGGAAGGCATGGAAGCTCTGGCTAGTGGGCCTCAGTTACAGGATCATGGGACTAAGTAACTAGTTACTGAAGCGAGAAATTAAGAACCTATAACTACTTATACACCCCATTAAGATTTGGCGGTTCATAAGGCTTTCGACGCCCAAACGCCGTAAACCTGACACCCTGTGGCCCCAAACTTTGCATCCTTGATTAGGTGTAAGGTCAAAAAGTCTAAACCCTAAACCCTGAAAATCTAAACCCGAAACCCCAAAACTTTGAAACCCTGAAGCCCTAAAGCCCCGAAGTTCAACAGTAGCGACGAAAAGTCTAGCGCCAGGCGTCGTCGGAAAGCAAGATATGTGGAGGATCAGGAAGCTTGGTAAGTCGGGCTGCTGACGATTTAGAAGGGTGTCTATCAAGCTTCGGCAAGGGGTCTATCGGGTTGCTTTGGGGTTTTGAGGGTTCATGCGGCCTTAATAATTCCAATGGTGCATTGCCTGAAGCCCTAAATCCTGAAATAACCGTGAACCCTAAACCCAAAGCCCTTAACCCTTTAAATACCGTAAAACCTATACGAAAACTAAGCTAGGTGCCTGAGTAGCCACTTAATGATGAGGGTACCCTTCTTCCTGTTGTTCGGTTTTAACAAGGGAACCCAAAAAGAAAACGGGCAAAAGGGCACTACTGGTGAACCTAGGTCTGGAGTTAGGATTAGAGGGACCCTTCGGGATATAGACCCTCATAATATGGTCCCTTTTAAGAGAGCCAGAAGTAGGGTTAAAAAGGGTCCCCTTTAAGGGGCCTCCCTAATACTACCTAGGATAGTGAGGGATACGTTTATAGGACACCTTTGCTAGAACCCTTATATATAGATCCTTAAAGGAGCCCTTGCATAGATCCCTCAACGGATACCTAGGATGGTAAGGGATGTTGGAAGGTCAACCCTAAACCCTACATAAACCCTAAACCCTACACCCTGAACCCACACCCTAAACCCTAAACCCTACGCCCTAAACCCGAGACCCTAAACCCTAAACCCTACACCCTAAACCCTAAACCCTACACCCTAAACCCTAAACCCCTCTACCTATTCTAATTTAAATTGTATAGTGTTCGTGGCATTTGATCAAAACTCGTTGCATTTGATCAAAAACTCGTGGCACTTGATCAAAACTCGTGGCATTTGATCAAAAATTCGTGGCATTTGATCAAAACTCGTGGCATTTGATCAAAACTCGTGGCATTTGATCAAAATTCGTGGCATTTGATCAAAACTCGTGGCATTTGATCAAAACTCGTGGCATTTGATCAAAATTCGTGGCATTTGATCAAAACTGGTGCAAAACTCGTGGCATTTGATCAAAACTCGTAGCATTTGATCAAAACCCGTGCTTTAGGCCCTGGGTTTCGGCCCTAGTTAGGCCCTACGGTTTAGGCTCTAGGGTGTAGGCCCTAGGGTTTAGGCTGTAGGCCCTGGTTTAGGCCCTGGAAATGGTTCGAGGGTGGAGGTATTTCTGAAGGCAACTTGTGGTTTAGGCCCGAGGGTTTAGGCCTTACGGTTTATTTAGCTCTGGGGTTTAGGCCCTACGGTTTAGGCCCTGGAAATGGTTCGAGGGTGGGGAGGGGTATTTCTGAAGGCAACCATTGCGGCGAGCTACGGTTTAGGGCCTGGGGCCTATCTACCGTAGGACTCCAAGAAATCCTCAAGGCGTACAGGTTGTATGTTGAACTTCGTGCAGTAAGCTCACTCTGATAGCTGTCGTTGCTATCATGAAGCGATGTCGTGACCGCCACTTGCAATTGTCTTCAACAGCTTTTGTAAGCTCGAATTTCTACCTGCCAACTTGTGAACCCTGAATCTTTTACCTGCCGGAAATTATGCTGCCTCAGATGTCTGTTGTGTAGTTTCTGTCTGAAATATATAGTATGTTCTGTCAAGCTTTAGCGTCAATATGTAGTTCAACAGTTGTTTAGTACTTACTTCAAACTAGTGGGTAAGATCAAAATTTCATTGTTCATGGTATGCAAAAGATTGTCTGTTGAATTCAAGCTGAAATAAAAAAAAACCGTTCTTCCTAATGTGAGGGGATTCTATGGGCGGGTGGGGTTTCTTCTTGAAGATGGCTTGACAAGAAATAGCTTGACAAGAAATTTCCAAAGTCAGAGCTGCTGAACCCTACACCCTACACCCTAAACCCTAAACCCTACACCCTAAACTAAGTGAGGGGTCGCATCCGTCGAGCGACAGACCCCGAACGCTTGGTCGAGGGCCTTACAGCCCGAGCACCCATTCGAAAAGAGAGACGGAAAGCTGAGGGTTAAGCCTCACCGTCTGTCCTGGACAGGCCAACGGATATTGGCCTTGTTTACGACAACGTCAGTACTCAATAAGGGTCTGGCCGTATCCAGACCTCCCTTAGCGTAGCTAAAGNGGGTTAAGCCTCACCGTCTGTCCTGGACAGGCCAACGGATATTGGCCTTGTTTACGACAACGTCAGTACTCAATAAGGGTCTGGCCGTATCCAGACCTCCCTTAGCGTAGCTAAAGTATTACCCCAAACCCTCTCAACCATTTCCTCTGGATGTGGTTTTCTGGGGTTTAGGATTTAGGATTTTAGGATTTAGGGTTTCAGGGTTTAGGATTTTAGGATTTAGGGTTTTAGGGTTTAGGATTTTAGGATTTTAGGATGTAGGGTTTTAGGGTTTAGGATTTCGGATTTTAGGATTTAGGGTTTTAGGTTTCGGAGTTCTGAATCGGAAGATTGAGGGTCGAATTTGGCTTATCATGCCCTTCTTTTAAAAATGCCATATTTGATTGCCAAGTGACCATATCGAGGAGTCCTCCTTCTTCTTGTGAATTCTAGGGTTTTAGGATTTAGGATTCTGGGTTTTAAGGTTTACGGTTTAGGATTTAGGGTTGTAGGGTTTAGGATTTAGGATTTTAGGATTTAGGGTTGTAGGGTTCAGGATTTTAGGATTTAGGGTTTTAGGTTTCGGAGTTCTGAATCGGAAGATTGAGGGTCGAATTTTTGGCTTATCATGCCCTGCTTATAAAATGCCATATTTAATTGAGCCGGGTGACCATATCGAGGAGTCCTCCTTCTTCTTGTGCATTCTAGGGTTTTAGGATTTAGGATTCTGGGTGTTAAGGTTTACGATTTAAGATTTTAGGTTTTAGGGTTTTAGGGTTTAGGATCGGCAGAGGCGAGATGCAAGTCATGACGCTCACTGCTTACATTCAAAAAGCTTCGCCTGGCGAAGGCGACTCGAGGTCTACTCCTTCTGCCTGAAATACTAGAATCCTAAAGTTTCAGGTTTCTAGAGCTCAGGAGAAGCATTCATTCAAACGAAAAGTTTGAAGGGCCGAGCAGGCCCTGCCATGCCGGAGGCCCGAAAAGGGCCGAGGCTACTCCCAGCCGCCGCCCACGNATTGAGCATTTTTTTCGAAAGGCCTCGGACCTCCAGGAGCCCGAAAGGTAAGTAAATCTTAAATCACACCAGAAAAGAAATAATGCAACGGAAAATAAGCTAAGAAACCCTAAACCCTAGTACAGTATAGTTTGGGTGGCCGGGGTGGGTTTACTAGCAACGCGAGCGCGCGGCCCGGGGTGTTTCACACCCTAGCGCGCGCCCTCGCCTGACACACCCTACACCCTAAACCCTACACCCTAAACCCTAAACCCTACACCCTGCACCCTACACCCTAAACCCTACACCCTAAACCTAAACGCTAAACCCTAAACCCTACACCCTAAACCCCAAATCTGGCCTGTCTTCGATGTGATCAGATCTGGCGCTTTCATGAGCCAACGGATCGCCTGCACGGTTTATTAGGGTTTAGGGTTTAGGAAGTTTAGGGTTTATTAGGGTTTAGGGTTTACGGTTTATTAGGGTTTAGGGTTTAGGAAGTTTAGGGTTTATTAGGGTTTAGGGTTTACGGTTTATTAGGGTTTAGGGTTTAGGAAGTTTGGGGCTTATTAGGGTTTAGGGTTTACGGTTTATTAGGGTTTAGGGTTTAGGAAGTTTGGGGTTTATTAGGGTTTAGGGTTTACGGTTTATTAGGGTTTAGGGTTTAGGAGTTTTGGGGTTTATTGGGGCTTAGGGTTTACGGTTTATTAGGGTTTAGGGTTTAGGAAGTTTAGGGTTTATTGGGGTTTAGGGTTTACGGTTTATTAGGGTTTAGGGTTTATTAGGGTTTAGGGTTTAGGGTTTATTAGGGTTGAGGGTTTAGAGGGACTTAGTAACACAGCTGACCCGAAAAACTGCTGCCCCATTTAGTTTCGCCCTGATACTAAGTCCCCCGACCCTCCAAGCAGGGGCCTCAAAAGGTGGGATGAAGGTAGGTAGGATGAAGGATCCCTTATATATGGGCTCTTAATCGTGGATCATCCCACCTATCTTCATCCCACCTTTGGAGCCCTTCGATCCAAGCAGGGTTCAGGATTTAGGGCCGGCGTCTAGTAAGGACATCAGAATAGGGTTCCTCTAAGGGCTTCTTTAGTGTCTTTTGTACGGGTTACCTAGAGGCTCATACCCTACCCCTTTTTTAGGATACCTAGTTTTATTAACAAAGGGGTGGGGTATGAGCCTCTAGGTACTATGAAAGGTCCATAACTCTCTATGATATAGAGAGTCATACTAATTCAAAACGGGCTTTGGTGTATATGACAGCAAACAAAAGTATAGGGGAATCTTGGCACCAACTCTGTTGTTGGTGACGATGTGGTCGTTGCTGATGTCGGTAGCACCGAAGAAGTTGAAGCCATGACCATGGCGATGGTAATAGCGACAAGTCGTGTGACGCTGCTGATGATGGTGCTGCTGATCCTAAACCCTAAACCCTAAACCCTATATCACCATGCTGGCGAAACCCAATCTCGAGCTGGTAAAACCTACTTTGTTTGGAGGGCTCCATATCTTCTATAGTAGGGCATTATGATAGGAACCTGCAAAACAGTAAGTTATGGTATTGTATGGTGAACTAAAGCCTAGACCCTAATCTTTTTTCTGCAAGGCTCACCTTCTTAGGTTTTGGGGTATACCATGCTATAAGTATAATACGGCAACCAAAAACAATCGCTTCTATCGCACCTGGTGTTTCATAGTAGCCTGACGTGCGCTTTTCAAGCAAAGAGTGCCTGAATTGCTCTAGGAGCTTAGGGGCTACCCTAAACTCTAAACCCTACAACCCTACATCCTAAAACCCCACACCCCTGAGGCAGCCTTTCTCCAAGCTCTGTGAATGTGAAGTCTGTGCTTGCTGCGGTCCGAAAACAAAATCGATCGCAGGTTTGCGGCCGGGCCAAGAAGCTCATGTCTGCCGCCTTTAGTGAGTGCCATCTCTACCATACCGGCTGGGTACTGCCCCGGCCATGCAACAGTCTATACTAGAGCTATGTAAAAGTACATTGTACGTACAATATAACTGTTGCGGAGAGGGGCCAGTTCCCGGCAAGTAGGATCAAAGGCAGCATGCCCGGCCCAAATCGCACTGCTATCGACGGTATTGGATGTATCGTGCGGGAGGAGCTAGATGTACAAGTCATCATGAACGCTTCATGTGGGCAATTGTTCAAATCATGGTCCCTCTAAGGAAAATTATATAGCATTCTACCTTTCATACAGCACACTAAAGTGGGGACCTGATTAAGAAACCCTGGGCCTATAACCACAAAATAGTAGGATTCATACAAGGAACCCTAATAAAGGCCCAAGGCTTCTTAATCAGGTTCCTACAATAATGTGGACCCACCCACGTTGAAGCAGCTGCTGACCCAGGCAGGCCGGCGGCAGGTCTACGCAGCTTTAAACTCACTTTTCGTGATTCAGGTTACCACTCCGGTTCTCCAGGATCCTTTAGGGGTTTAGGGTTTAGGGTTTAGGCTCAGTTCATAGGCTTTAGGGTTTAGGGTTTAAAGATAGTGTACCCGTGTCCCTATCATTCAGTTGCGGCCTTAATACAAGGACTACACGATAAACAAATGATACAAGGCCTCACAGAACCCTTGTGGGACCCTGAAGCACCCGATTAAAACCCGACCAAAAACACCCGAAGAAACCCAACGAACCCCCTGAAACATGCTATTCAAAACTTGCCAGAATTCCGATGAGATCCCCTCGCCGGTATTTACTGGGGGAACCTGATTGTGCCACCAGCACCGTAGCACCGAGTCTCGGTGCTCGTGCCGTACACGGTGAGGTCCCAGGGTGCAGGGTAGCGTTCTAACCATAAATTTGGCAGACCAAAGAGTTAGAACTCCACATTGGAGACTCATCACTGCGCGTGGTTCACGATCCTTTGCGTGGGGGCAGATGCCTGTGAAGGGCGGAGCTTGTCAAGGCATTTCATTCCCAGACCCCCAGGAGGATCCAAAAAGTAGATCCCTTAATGGGGGTTCCTATAAAGTACCCTTAGTAGTATAGGGCCCCAAATTAGGGGATCTACTTTCTAGATCCTCCCGGGGGNACCCCCAGGAGGATCCAAAAAGTAGATCCCTTAATGGGGGTTCCTATAAAGTACCCTTAGTAGTATAGGGCCCCAAATTAGGGGATCTACTTTCTAGATCCTCCCGGGGGTCTGGGTTAAGCTACGTCACAGCATCCCAAGCTCAAACCCTAGCGCTCTAAGACCTACGGTTGATGGACAAAATCCTGCATGACCCTAAGAACCCAAAACTATGGGAATTATGGTATATTCCTTATAATGGGTAATGCAGGATTTTGTCCATCAACCGTAGAAGCCCAGCGATGAGACTAGGATTGCATTGAATCTCGACTCCCGTCCGTCCCAGGCAGGTCGGCGAAACTCAAGATGTAAGGGACCCTGACGGACCCTACATCTGTTTCACTTTTACTATAGGGGCCTTAACAATTAGCATAGGGCCTTGGCGTATACTAAAGTATAATTATGTAGAGACTGTAAGGATTTAATTTCAATCCGACCCCTATAGTACATGTTGTGGACCACCTGCTTGTCAGAAAATACTAAGCTTCCTACACGAAAGCTTCCAACTGGCAGTGAAGCGGAACGACTCCTTCAGTGCCCATTGCCAGGAAGCGACAGCGCCAGGAAGCGAAACTGTACCCGGCCCGAGTACAACGAGTACCCCCGCTTGCGGCTTGCGGGATCTTCCCCACAAATCCATGTGCAGCAGTTAAAACACACGCGCCATCTAGGTAGGCAAAGATCATGATCTCTGTGACAAATGAAACAAGTAATGGCTTGGACGCAAAGGCCTGAGTAACGAGGCCCCCAAAACAGCATCAGCACAAGCATTTTACGGGTGTTTCCTTACCATCATTGGGAGTTTATATGGATGTCCTGTGCGCTTGTTTTGGGCCCCACAGCCGGAACGGGAACGATCACCAATGAAACTCCACCTGAAGGAACATGGGACTGGATAGGTAAGGCTAGAAGTAATTGTCTGACTTGGGGTGAGAAGTAGTTAGCTAGAAATATTATAGTTGCCTTGTTTAGACCTCTTTACTAGGTCCCATGGTCCTTTAAGTATGATGAAACTCGATTGGCTATTCCGAGACTCACCATCTCGGTCACCGCCATAGCTAATTACAGCATGCATGCCATGCGCCTGTCCCCCATCAGATGCTGCGCCGTTTGCGACTGCAAGTCACCCTAAACCCTAAGCCCTAAACCCCTAAACCCTAAGCCCCTAAACCCTAATGAACTTCTTCCGGGTCGGCAGCTGCGCAGCATCTCTCGGAGGAAGAAGAGCACTAAAGCGCTAGCGGCTGCCCTTTCAGGAAGGATGCAAGCTCACGCTGATCAATCTCATCCTCGAAGCTGCTGACTGCCACCTGACCATTGGCTTCATCTGCGGCGGCACGTGAACCGATGGCCTCGACGTCTGCCTGTGCCTCCAGGTAGCTTGTCAGCAGAGCGCGTGCAAATGCACTCTTACGAACGAAGCGCTGCAGCTCGTCATGAGCCCTGTCCGGTGACCTCTCCCGACATTGCAGGATATTCAACATGGTTCTTTTCAGCCTCATGCGAATCTGTTTCCCCGGCCTCTGTGGGCGAATCTCTAAGACCTGCTTGTGAATGTGACAATATGGACAAGCACGCCTCTGACAGCCAGCAGCAAG
Source organism: Symbiodinium sp. clade A Y106 (assembly GCA_003297005.1). Taxonomy (NCBI): domain Eukaryota; class Dinophyceae; order Suessiales; family Symbiodiniaceae; genus Symbiodinium; species Symbiodinium sp. clade A. The sequence continues at coordinate 40,169 of BGNK01004198.1, forward strand.
TGCAAAGACTACACAAGGATCGCAAGATCCCAAGTCGTGCGGCATGGCATAACGCTCATGTTCTGTAGGACGCTCAACCTGACTCTGAGCATCCTCAACAGGAGCTTCTCTGTCTGATGACGATGCCGCCGGCATTCAGCCTCACAGCTTCTGCCTACTGTGCTTTGAGCCGTTGCGGCAGCAAACGCGAATTGCTGCGATTTCTTGAAGCACGCCTACAGAAGCACTAGAATTGACACGAAGGCCGTCTTCACTCAGAATTGTTGGCTCATGCCGGTGGTGCAAGTTGCGTGTCTAGCGCCAACTTACTCCCCCCATAAACCACAGAAATAAAAGGTAAAACTTTCCGATTCCTACTAAACTATAAGAACCCCAAAAAGTTTAAAGGTTGGGTATTGGGGATATAGGCCACGAGTCGCGGTATGCCTGTGTTCAGATGCGATGGCTCCCAGGGGGGTGGTGGTGGTGGTGGTGGTGGTGGTGGCGGTTTAGGGTTTGGAGTGGTGGTGGTGGTGGTGGTTGGAGCCTGGAACTGAAAATTCGACTGATGGCTTACCTATAGTCTCCGTTGTAGTTCCTTTGTTGGTTACCTTGAAATAGGACCTAGATATGTAAGTGGTAAAATAAAAAACAGAACTACCACGGAGACTATATAGGCAGCTTACGTTTCGGACTCCCTCGGGAAGAAGCAGCTATAACAAGACATCAGAGACCTTTCAGTGTGCAAACGCCGGTTCTGATTCAAGGAAACGGTCTGAAAACGGATGGTGTGTGGCATCTGCACCTCCAGCAGCCTCTAAAACCCTAAACCTTGATTAAACCAAACCCACTGCCACCAAAATCCTAGCTTCTACGATGAGCTGATAGCGGGTTTTGCAGGTCTACAAACGGACAATATTTTGTGCTAAACGCTCCCCCAGAGGGAGCCTAAGCCTAAACCCTAAGCTTGGAGACCTGAAAGGATGGGATGCAGGCTCAGGGTTTAGGGTTTAGGGGTTTGGGGGTTTAGGGGTTTGGGGGTTTAGGGGTTTGGGGGTTTAGGGTTTAGGGTTTAGGGTTTAGGGTATAGGGTTTAGGGTTTAGGGGTTTAGGGGTTTAGGGGTTTAGGGGTTTAGGGGTTTAGGGGTTTAGGGGTTTAGGGGTTAGGGTTTAGTATGGTGAGGATCTCTGGGCTCAAACTAACTACTTAGCTACTACTATAGTCTCTCTTCTTCAACAACCGGGCCCCAAAAAAGTTCAGACTTTCTAAGATAGAGCTAATATGTAAGGCCAAAAAGTTTAAAGTTCCCCCGTTCACTATCTAAGTAGTAGTTAGGTAGTTAGTAAGAGGTAAAGTGGTATAGTGGTATAGTAGTATAGTATACCACTATACCACTTAGAAATTCCCCACCTACTTCCATCCCACCCTGAGAGCCCCCCCCCACATGTCTCCAGCCGCCTGGAGGGAGGCTTTCTCCAAAGGATCGCCCACCACCTGTCTCTGTGTTCTTGGTTTAGGATATCATAACCCAGTGACTCTAATATCCCTTAATGAGGGAATCTGCCTTACATCATATTAGGGATCCTACTATAATTTAAGGTACATTCCTTAATCAAAGGATATTGGAGTCGCTGGGTTCTTGATTTAGGATACCATAATAATGTGGATCTGTAGTAAGAATTGGGGTTTCATAGTGCTTGATTAGGATACGTACCATAACCGGGATCTATAGTAAATATTGGGCTTAGGCTTCCATTAGATTAACCCTAAACCCTGAACCCTAATCCCTTAACTTTCGCAAGAACACAGTGTTTCAGCATCAGACATCCTGTTCTTGAGAAGGGGGAGGTCCCTTTTCATAGTCAAGGGCCTTAATCATCAAAATACTGGGTTCTTGTTACGGGATTTAATGTAAGTTACCACAATAAGGAAACCATATTTATCTACTATGGACCTCTATTATGGTAACTTAACGTAAATTCCTTCACAAGAACCCAGAATAAGGGTTTGGGGCATATCCTAGTGCAACCATATAAGGAGTGTGAGGGCATATTACTACGAACTATTGAAGCCTCCATCTACTAAGTGTACACGCTCCTACTACTTTCAGGTGTGCATTCGGGTGGCGTTTTTTTCGGAAGCGCCCACGGGGATGCGGAGCGTTTTGCGTTGAGAGCTTGCTTACTACCGTGCCGACGCAATCGCAGAACAGCCTCGTCTGGGCTCTTGTTGAAGAACTATCCCTATAAACCCTAAAGCGGATTAAGTTACCATGATAATGAGCAAGACCTGGTCTTCCACTGCTACAGATCCATATTATGGCAACTTCAACGACAGATGACGCCTCATGCGCCCTGCACCTAGATGAGTTTATCATACCAAAAATAAAAACAACAAGAAACAAACACTAATACTGATACTAACACCAAATACGAATACGAATGCTAATACCACCACCAATACTAATACAAAAAGCAAAACTCGTTTTAATACTACAAATAATAACAACAATGACATTACGACGACGACTACTACTACTGCTGCTACTACTGCTACTACTCCTACTGCTTCTTGTGCTACTACTGCTACTACTGCTGCTCCTGCTGCTCCTGCGACTCCTGCTGCTCCTGCTCCTTCTCCTGCAGCTACTACCACGAATACGAATAGTCATAATCATGATCATGGTACCAATCACACTGGTACCAACGAGAACAAGGAGAATAAGACTGACTATGATAATGCTATATTCATGCCGCTATACCACAGCTGCAGTAGAGTGCCAATGTGCTGACCTCGAATCTCGGTAGGGGGGTGGGTGGGGTTCCTTGAAGGCTTCGCTCACAGTACTGGCGAGTTTCCGAAAATTAGGGGTACCTTATTTTGGGGTCCTTATAATAACGATCTACTATTTAGGGTACTATATTAGGGTCCCCTCATAATATCGGAAACTCCCGGAGGGGATCTATGCGGGTTTATTGGTGTTAGCGGTGGGGGTTTAGTCTTTACCGTTAAAGTTTGGTCTTTATGGTTGTTGGAAGAGGTCTGGAGAATTGGAAGGCAGTGATTGGTCCCTGACTTAGAGGTCCTTATATGAAGGGTCCTTCTATTCATTGTCGACACAGGGGTTCCTACTTTCTGAAACTCGCACATTCCGGGTAAAATTCCAAAACGAGTCCTGACCGCCGTGTTTAAACAAACCTGCAGCATCCCCTGAAGCTCGATAAAGAAATACTAAACCCTAAAACCCTAAAAGAACAAAAGAAACCCTATCAGACCCTAACCCTAAGCCGGAAGGACGCCGATCCGTAAGGAATACAGGCGCCATAAAAGGTTTGTATAGGTTAGGGGTTTAGGGTTTCGGGGGTATGCAAAACTACACTCATAATATAGGGGCCTTAATAGTTAGAATCGGGTGTTGGGGTATCTTATACTAAAACTATAGTAATAAGCCCCCAAAATAGTATAGGTAACTATTCAGGCCCCTATACTAAGCCTCTTAGAATAGCCCTTATAGCAATCCTTATAAACTTATAGACCCTTTTAAAAGGAACCCTAGGGTAATTCTCAAGGCCCCTACATTACATCAGGAGCTCTATGGACGATTATGCCTAATCATTTGGCCAGGCTCCGATGCTGCGGGGATACAAACTTAAACCCGGAACCCTAAAACCCCTAAACCATGAGCCCTAAATCCCTAAACCCTAAGCCCTGAACCCGAACTGTTTGGGTCCACCTAAATCCGAAGGGCGTGGATAAATGACTTTAAACCCTACACCCCTAAATCCCTAAACCCTGAAATTAAGACTTTCTTTGGTAACTCGGACCTCGCCCTCAACCACGGTGAGCCCGTTGCAGGCTGCCATGACCGCGGTGGAAAGGAAAGGGAGCCTCAGGTATAAGGGCTTAGGATTTAGGGATTAAGTGAGTTCATAGGCCTTCAACATGCTTTTGCTTGTGTGACGTTGGGATTTAAGGCTTATGATTCATGATTGTTTCAGGTTCCTTCAGGATCCCTGTAAGAGCTGTATAGGGGGGGGGGGTCTGCAAGGGCTTTGGGTTTGTAGGTGTCGAGTTCAATGGTTCTGGATTTAGAGGTTCAGGGCTTGGGGGTTTAGGGTTTTAATTTTAGGGGTTTAAATTTAGGGTTTATGGGTTCAGGGTTTAGGTTTAAGGTTTGGTGCCTAGGGGTGTAGAGTTTTGGCTTTAGGGGCTTACGGTTTAGAGTTTAAGGTTTAGAGCGTTAGGGCTTTAGCACTCATGGTTTGGGGTTCAGGGCTTGTTGTGCTTAACTAGCTGTCTTCAGAGCATAGGAAGGCTTTCTGCCGCTCGCTGTCGCAATGCAACCTTCAGAGGCTGAAGGCTCCACAATGTGGGAGTCTACAGGGCTTAGGGCTTCGGGCTTAGGGTGCTTAGGGTTTAGGGTACAACTGAGAATAAATCAAGCAACAAAGAGGCCGTAAGTCGGGAAGAAGTGACTAAGTCTAGAGATCAGGTTCGAAGCTTCTTTGGAACCCTAAACCCTAAACCCTAAACCCTAAACCCCTAAACCCCTAAACCCTAAACCCTGAACCCTAAACCGGACCCGAAGTTGCCTGCCTCGGCTAGCCAGCTTGGAGGTTGGACCCGACAGTGCAGCAACCAAGCGGTAACCAAAAAAGGAATGACATTTGACACTGGTGGTACTTGAAGGGGCAGGGGACTTAGTAAGTTGGTTATAAGGGGGGTTATAATAAGGGTAACTCCATTTAGGGCACTTATAACTCTACTTATAACCTACTTACTAAGTCCCCTGCCCCTTCAAGTAAACTTAACGTGGATGGCCTTAAACCCCAAAGCCATCAACCAAAACCTCTGACAACCCTTTTGCCCGTCCCTAAGTCGGGTGGCTTCTGCTGAAGAGGAGGAGACACCACATCTCTCACCTGTCCCAGTCGTTTCATGCCAGAACCTACACATGTGTATCTGCAGACTTATGTAAATTTACAGATACCGATACATGTTAGTTATATATGTATGTAAATCCACAAATACCTACTTATCTGTCTGTCCGTCTATCGATCAACCCATACCCAACAAATGCATACACACATGCAGATGCCGTCGGTCCGTCTAAAGTCTATTTCTATGGAAACGGACAAAGATCAAACAGCAAGCAACCGACCTAATCTAGGGCTCTAAGGGCCTGGTTAATTATAGTGGTATCTAGTGCACATGTACTAAAAGAATATTAGCAACAATGACAACAACAATAATAATGTTCATCATCATAACCATCATCATCATACTAATAATGATAGTCTGGACTACAAGGATATGGTCTTTCTATGTATTCGAACGATCCCAGAAACAAGCAGTTGGATAAACCAACGACACTAAGGAACTGCGATGGAGACTGTAGGTAACCCTAAACCCTAAAGCCTAAACCTGAAACGCTAAACCCCGAAACTTAGACTCAAAACCCTGGCCCTGACCTCTCTATGAAGTTCAAGATTTAGAGCTCAAGAGAGCCCCTCGACAGTCTAACCCACTAGCTTCAGGATGTGTTCGCTTAGGCATTCATAGAGCGGTTGCGCTCACAACTCAATACTCCTTTATTAAAAAGTATACGTGGATACCTTAATAAGAATGCTACGGATCTCTCTGTCATCTATGAAGTATCAGTAGGACTCATCTTACCACCTACAGTGTCTTCTGCGCAACTGGGCATGGACAGGCCTAGTTGCCAGGTTGTCAAGAAGAGCTTGAATGTTAAGAGTTTTTTGGGTAGTTTTCTATATGTATATGAGAAAACCCTTAAGGTAGAACATGACCTGTGTTCAGACCCCCATGTCATGCTCATCCCTGTATAAGAACCCTAGAGCCCTAAAGTCTCAAACTATCCAAGTGCCTCCTTCTCATCCACGGCCTCCACTAGTGGCGGGGCGGGGTACTCCAGGCCGTGAACCCCACCAACCTGAGCCACATGCTCGAGGTTGAATCGGGCCAGGTTTTAGGGTTTAGGGTTTAGGGTTTAGGGTTTTATAGGAGGCTTTGGGGTAAAAGCTGTGTTTGTTTTTTGAAAAAATGGGAGCTTCAAGCTTGAAGTTAGGTAAATCCCCATACCGACCCTGAACCCGAACCCCTAAACCAGGAAGGACTTGTATAAATACGCTGCACCTTGGCATCGCCGGAGTCAATGGACTGCTCAGAGGCTCCTATGTACTGTTATGGGGGATACTTCCCTAAGTCATAATAGTAATTTGAAATATGGAAACCCTACATGCTACTATATCGGTACATAAGGACCGTTATTGCAAAGGGATTGACCCACGCCATGGGTCCTTAAAACCAGTTCAGCTTCCCTACAGCTGAAAGTCCAACAACATAATGTAGGAACCTGATTAAGAAACCTTGGGCCCTTATCAGGGTCCCTTATATCAATCCTACTATTGGGGGGTTAAAGGCCCAGGGTTTCTTAATCAGGTTCCTACATTACCCTTATTCCCAAACGCTGTACCCCTATACTGCAACCCTTGAATTTCCGAGGATAACGACCTGTCGCCGGCACTCCCTTAATAAACTTGAAACCGATCAGCAAACCCTGAACCCCATAGATACCTACCCAAACCATGGACTGTAGCACATTTGGATCTTGGATAACCTGTGCTATGCTTAGGAATCCACGAGAGTAGTCAAAGAACGGTACCACACTTCAGGGTCCGGGAGGGAGCCCAAAAGCTTCCATGTCTGTGTTTCTAGAACCTCAACAAGGACGGTTCGAACCATTCTTGTTCTAGCCATTGAAGTTAATGCGTCAGCAGCTGCGCGACGCCTCGATTGGAAGAGCATAAGAAGGCCACATGCATCTTCGCGACACCATCTACTCCCAACCACCCAAAATCACGCTTTAAAAGGCCTCTGAACGTTTGCAACACACTCTAAAACCCCTCTAGACTCTAGACACCCTATGAACCCCGATATGATGTCACAACACGCGCACAGACACACACACACACACCCGCACACACACACACACACACAAAATCCCTACAAACGCCCCTTAAATCGGAGATTCTTCGTCCCGACGAGAGTCTAAACAAACCCTTTAATCAAGCACCAACATAGAGGAGCGGACTAGTCATTAATACTTACATTATGATTATTAAAGCCCCTATGCCGAGTCCGAAAAGCCCGTTTCATATAGCTACCTACACTATTTTATGCCAGAACAGCCTTTTCTAACTAGTCAGGCCCCTATACCGAGTCTGAACCCGAAACCCCAAAACCCCTGAACCCGTAAGCCCTAAGCCCTAAACCCTAAGCCCCAAAATTTCACAACCCCAAAATCCTAAACCCCTAAACCCCCGATGTAGAGTCTTACATGGGAGTTTCCGAACATAGGGGACCCTAATATAGTACCCTAAATACTAGGATCCTTATTATAAGGACACCGAAATAAGGTACAGCCTTAATGTAAGTGCCTTAATAGTTGGAATAGGGTTTTGGGGTATACTATACCATAATTATCATAAAAGGAGCCTCCGAAACCCTATTCTAATTATGAAGGGCCCTATATTATAGACCCTTATAGATCCCTTATAGATCCCTTCCAAAAAAACCCTTAGAGAAACCCTATTCTAATTATGAAGGCCCCTGTATTATAGGAGGCCTCCATAGAGTCACTCGTGAGCGTCCCCGTCTTGTCGAAGCAGCATGTTTGGATCCTCGGTTTAGGGGCTTAGGGTTTAAGGTTTCCCCTAAACCCTAAACCCTAAACCCTAATAGGGTTTCGAAAAGGTTACGAAAAAGGATTTCTATGAGGAACCCTTTAAAGGAACCCTAATGTAGGAACCTGATTGAGAAATCTTGGGCCTTTATTAGGGTTCCTTACATGAATCCTACTAGTTTGGGGTTTGTTGGCCCAGGGTTTCTTAATCAGGTTCCTACATTAAACGGGAACCCTTAAGGGGAACCCTTTAAGGGAGGGCTCCTTTAAAGTCAAACTTTAAAGCTTCCCAGCCAGGGCTCCTTGTAGGGCTACTTTAAAGGTTGCTTTAAGGATTCCTTTGAGAGCTTAGGGTTTAGGGTTTAGGGGAAAGAGGAGCTCCTTTACGGGCTCCTTTCAGGGTTTCTTTGCGCAGGGTATACGATTTGCTGGGGTTGGCGCTGTGTTTGGGAAATATTTTGCAGACAATTGTATCGGGTTCTACCAAACTCCAAGGGGTATTCCTGAGTCTGCTATGTGGGGTGGGTCTTTATAGGGCTCTTTTTGGTTCTGCAGTTTTCCGGGAAGGTTCCACAACGGTATAGGTATGGCTCTAAGCTTAAACCCTAAACCAAGCTTAAAACTTTGGGAATCAGGGATCGGAGGTTCATCTTAGGGAATCTAGGATGATCTAGGACTCAAGGCTTAGGGATTATGCCAGCCTATTACATCTTCTACAGGGTTTCTTCCATCTTGAAGGAGGTATCATGGTGTTAGGGGGCTTAGGCTATATGGTTCGAGGTTTCAGGAATTAGGATTAGGATTTGGGTTTCGGATACCTGGTTTCACACTACGTAGGGCTGTAGGATTAGACTCGGTGTTGATTGGAAATTCGAATCTGGGGGGGTCTACGGATTCCGGGTGCAGGGTTAGGATCAGCGCAGCCACGACTTTGGCAGAAGGGGATAGTTGGAGTAGCGTGCTGAGATGTAATATAGCAACCCGAAGCCGCCCGAAACCCTAAAGTCTACGCTCTAGAATTATGGAAGGGAAAGTCTCCGAACCTCGCATTATGAGGGGCCCGAACAAGGGTATTCAGTGCATTCGGGTCGCTGCCCAGCCAAAGGCACCCTGACGGAGGGCAATACAAGGGAAGGCTTCCGTCTCCCAGACCCCCAAGGGGGATCCAAAAAGTAGATCCCTTAATGGGGGTTCCTATAAAGTACCCTTAGTAGTATAGGGCCCCAAATTAGGGGATCTACTTTCTAGATCCTCCCGGGGGTCTGGGCTGGGGATCTTAGGAATAGCCTCTCCTTGTAGTCCTGAATATACAGTAAAAGCCCAAAAATTGGAAACCCCATAGCCCCAATCCTTAAGAGTAATGTATAAGGAATCCCAGCACTATTTGGCCTGAATCCGGTTTCCAACTTTTTGGGGTTTACTGTAACTATAAGACAATGCACCACCCGGAAAAACCCTAACCCCGAAACACTCATAAAGCCCAGACCCTTTTTCGAATATTGAGCCCACTATATTCGAGGCAACCTAGTTCATGGTTGGGGTAATACTAAAAATATAACTTTCATTCCTTACTGGGTTTAGGTACCCATCAAAATGTAAAATGTTACCCAACTATGACAAAGTAAACATGTTGTCTCACTGGCCCAAAACCCACGGAAATAAAAGTTGAAACTTTCAGAATCGACTACCTTATAAGAGGCCAAAAGTTGAAAAGTTGAGTTTACAGCCAATAAGTTGTAGGGCTGCTCTCAGAGCTCTCTGGGCTTTGAGTCGCGGGCTTCGGATTTTTGGGCTCAGGCCTTTGCTAATGTAGGAACCTGATTAAGAAACCTTGGGCCTTTGTTAGGGTTCCTTATATGAATCCTACTATTTTTGGGGTTATAGGGCCAGGGTTTCTTAATCAGGTTCCGACATTATGGAGTTTTGGATGGTTCTTAGGATGAACCCATGGGCCCCTAGCATGGGCCCTTAAGCCTGGGATCCCTATATACCTAATACATGGGAGTTTCCGCAAAATAGGGGACTCTAATATAGTACCGCAAATAGTAGGATCCTTATTATAAGGATCCATAATAAGGTACCCCTAATTTTCGGAAACTCTAAACCCTAAACCCTTTATAGAACCCTTATCGACCCCTTTAAGGAACCCTGCAAAGGTACCCCTAATTTTCGGAAACTCGCATATACCCTATTTACATTATATTCGAGGTATGTTGCTGGGCTGTCGGGGCAGAGTTTCCAGGGCATTTTGGGCTTTCAAGTGCGGGGCGCTTAGAGTTTTGGGGCTCAGGCCTTTAAGGTTTCTTTAGGGTTTAGGGTTTAGGGTATAGGGTTTCGGGTTTAGAAACCTTAGAGGGTTTCATGTTCAAGTTGTAGGCACCTACCTGCTTTCGGGTTGCTTTCGCTTCGCGTTGACATGTGATTTCGCTGGGCAGCAGCACATGCAAAGAGAATGTGGTGTGCTTTTGGTGGCCAGCATGATCATGGTGATGATGATGCTGCTGATGATGATGGTGATGGTGATGATACTGCTGCTGTTGACGTTGATGATGACAATGACGATGGCGATGATGCTGCTGATGTTGATGTTGTTGATGATGATCACGATGGTGATGGTGGTAATGATGATGATGATGACGAAGATGCGGATGTTAAAAGGTGATGATGACAGCGGCGAAAGAGGGATGATGATGACGAAGACGATGACGGCGAGTTTTGGGATGACAACTGTGGTTGCACTTATCCTAAAAACTGAACCCGAATGAAGGATATTCAGGTCGCGGCGCAGGGACGGCTTTCGGTGCCCTTCCCTGAATCTCAAGCCCGCCTGAAGCCTAACAGAGGAGCCTTAACAATCAGGAGTAGAGTAGATTCTCTTTGGGGTAGGGGGTTACTTACCTTTGGTTAGCAGGGAATGGAAGAATAGTAGTTATAATTGTACCCCATTCCTCCATTCCCTACTAACCAAAGGTAAGGTTAGGGTTTAGGGGCATATTGTGATAGAGTTACGTTGCAGAACCCTCAGGGGTAGTATTGCTGATTCCTTAGGCTTCTATATTTCGGCGATACATTCCCGCAGTGCCGGTTGACAAAGCAGTCCTAACAACCATGAGACTGCAGCCTTTCACAAGCAGGCGACTTCGCGGTGCCAAGTGTCTGATGGGTTTAGGGTTTAGGGTTTAATCTTCTAGCATGCCGAAACACCAATAAGCGAGCCGTCCCGAAACCGATGGTCGCACACTCGGATGTGGTACAGAAGTAGGCTTAGAACAAAACGACCCATGCAAAAAATCCCAGTGGGTGCGAAGAATATGGGGGTTTCCGAAAATAGGGGACCCGACCCTGAAATAGTACCCTAGATAGTAGGATCCTTATTATAAGGAGCCCCCAACAAAGGTACCCCTAATTTCGGCAACTCCCATATGGGCCCCATACTACGTAGAATAGGGTGTTTGGGGACCCCAAACGCGACCGGCTCGCCGGAAGGGCTCGGTGCAGAAGATCCGCTTCGATACCAAGGCAACGAGGCTCAAATTCACCGCCAAAGAAAGCCTTGGGGGGGCGGGGGGGGGGGGAAATTACTGTATAGGCCCCAAAATGTCCTGTGTACCGATATAGTAGAATGTAGGGTTTCCATATTCGGAATTACTATTATGGCTTAGGGAAGTATCCCCCATAACAGTACATAGGACCCCTTGGCAGCTTCAATCGAGTTTTTATAGGGTTTCACGGGGTTCAGAGCTCCTTTTGGCGGTTTCTGTAGGGTTTGGAGCTCGTTCAAGGCTTACTTTGAGGGTTCAGGCTTGACTGTGTTGGGAGCTCTACCGTTGTTTCAGAAGGTTCCTTTAAGGGTCTCATTGGGGGTTCGACAAGGCTGTGGCGTTTATGACTTTGTGCTTGCGCTCTTAGGGTTTAGGGGCTTTGGATCTACGGCTTTAGGGTTCGGGGCTTTGGGTTCAGGGCGTAGGGTTTGGGCCTTTGGCGGCCTTTGGTGTACGCATCTCCTAGACCTCCGGGAGGATCTAGAAGGTACCCAGAGACTCCAATATCCCTTGATTAGGGAACCTAAAATTGGGACCCTATACTACTAAAGGGTACTTTATAGGAGATCGCCTCTATAGATCCTCCTAAAAGGGACCCTTAGGGGGGTAGGAGGGGGGCCTTAATGCCCATAACAAGGACCTAATAAGGCCTATTCAAGGAAATATAGTCCCCTACCCCCCTCCCCCCTACCCCCCTAAGGGTCCCTATGAGTTAATTGGGGTTGTTTGTGGCAACAGAGCCCACCAGTGACTCCCGAGATGTTGCAGGTTTTAGCATGTCTTAGCATGCGGGGAGGGTGAGGCGGAGGTGGGTGACGGTCACGCGTGAACATAGGTTTCGGAACTCCGATCTAGCATAATGTAATTAACCCCCTCCCCTTTAGGACTTCAATCGGGGTCCTGACAGTAGAGCCCTTAAACTCTTGCAGTGTGCGATTACAACTTGAAATTTAAATAAGTTTATCACGCCTTGAACTGCTCTGTTTGGATTCTTGGGGAAGCCCAGAGAACCCAATACCCCTTAATTGAGGAATATCGCTTAAATCATAATATGACTAGGTTCCTGAGTAACCCCTTTATAATAAGGGTACCCTTTTTCCTATTATTTGGTTTCTAATAAGAGGACCCTAAACTAAAAAGGGCAAAAGGGTAGTACTCAGGAACCTAGATGAAGCCCTATATAATTGAAGCCATATTCCTTAATTAAGGGATATTGGGCTCTCTGGGAGGCGGGGGGGAAGGACCCCGTCGGCCCCGCGCGCCTCCAAGAACCCCACCCAGATCCCCAGAGACACTTACAATATGATTCGCGCGTATGTTGTAGTATAGTAGGGTTTAGGGTTTAGGGTTTAGCTGTAAGAAGGAACCCCAAGGAAGAATAGTGCAAATATTCCGGCTTCTATACTTTCAATGGAAGTTCTTGCTGATTGCCTCAACCTCTAAACTTTGTAAAACTCGCATAGGCTTAGGCTTTACGGTTCAGGGGGGTTCAGGGAGCCTGCGTAGAATTAAACCCCCAAGCCGCAAAACCCTGAAACTCCAAAACCCCTAGCCCACAAAACAGCAAGCCAGAAAACCCGTATTGAATGCCTGCTAACCCCGTAGCAAGCCCGACAAAACAGCAAGAAAACCCCGGCATAACACCCCTTATCAAAACGCACACACAAATGTTTTAAAAAGCCGAGTATGAACCTTTGGAGCGAGCCCAACAAAACTCTCCATAACAACCACCTAGAACGCGACAACACCCTAAACCCCAAACCCTAAACCGTCGCGGGAGCCGAGGCACATGATTGGAAACTCAGGGGGAACAACCGACCTGAGCGCACACAGAGTCCCTAAACCCTAAACCCTAAACCCCATAACCCCTAAACCCTAAACCCCTAAACCCCTAAACCCCTAAACCCTAAACCCCTAAATCCCCCCTAAACCCCTAAACGCCTAAACCCCTGAACCCCTAAACCCCTACTGCAAACCCTGAATGAGGGGTGTTGGGTTTACGGTCTCTTCGACTGAGGACTGAGGGCTTCGGGTTTCGTATTTTCGGCTCGGGGTCGAACGGTTTAGGGTTTAGGGTTTAGGGTTCGAGTCGAAGGCGTAATTGCTTCAAGCAATTCAGGATTTCTGCACCATTTCAACTCATTTGCAGCTTTGGTGGTTTAAACTACGATGAACACGCAAAGAGCTTCACATGAAAAGGTCTTCTTCTCGAGCCGCCGCAAGCCCCAAACATCACTTTGGCGCAATCCAACACAAGAAGACTGAACTTGAAGAAAGAATTCGGATGGGGAGGGCTACCGTAGGGGGTTACTTGGTCCGGAAACTCTTTAACTACTGGATCGAACCGGCAACGAACTGCAGCCCGAGAATCGTGATGATGTGGCTCACCGCCAACCTTGCTGCAGGGCCGTACAGCGGTTAGGGTTCAGGGTTTAGGGTTTAGGTTTAGGGTTTAGAGGGGGTGGTGTTCTTGAGCAGAAGGTCGGGGTTCGTAGAAGTCTATTCCTGCGTTACTGGTCCTTCTCTACTGGGGCTCTATAACAGTTGCGAAATTCCCATGCAGCCCCGCAAGTGACTTTTATGACAACTCACGTGCGCAGCAACTGCAGGTGCTCTAGCGTCGTATCCTGAATTCTAAACCGTGCTGTGAACCGTATATTATACCCTAAATCCCGTGCCGCTTCTGCTATTGCTGCTGCTGCTGCCTCTGTTGCTGCTCCTCCTGCTGCTCTGCTGCTGCTTAGCCTGCCTTGCTGCTCATCTGGCCCATCTTGAGGGCATACTTGAAGGGGCAGGAGACTTAGCAAGTTGGTTATAAGTAGTAAGTAGGGTTATACTACCGCAGGACGAAAGTTCGCCACACAACATAAAGTTGACAGATCACCACATGTTCACCCCTTTTCCCCCGTAGACTCCTAGCACAACCCCGCAAAGCTCTCCGCCGGGAACTATATAATANCACAACATAAAGTTGACAGATCACCACATGTTCACCCCTTTTCCCCCGTAGACTCCTAGCACAACCCCGCAAAGCTCTCCGCCGGGAACTATATAATAGTATAATTGTATTCCCGGAAAGTAATTACTCCGCCACGCTGGCCACGTAAAACGGGTCTTGGGGCTCTCCGCCTCTCCGCGGCACATGTCTATGTTATAAGCTGCANCCGGAAAGTAATTACTCCGCCACGCTGGCCACGTAAAACGGGTCTTGGGGCTCTCCGCCTCTCCGCGGCACATGTCTATGTTATAAGCTGCATGTCGAAACTTTCGGCCCGGGGGTGTAATTAGGGTAACTCCATTTAGGGCACTTATAACTCTACTTATAACCTACTTACTAAGTCCCCTGCCCCTTCAAGTAGGGGTTTAGGGTTTTGGTCAAGGGTCTCTACCTGCGAGAAACTCAAGTCGCCCGGGAAAACTTTGCAACACCCAACCTAAACCCGAAGCCCTAAGCCCTACGCCTAAACTAGTTCATGGTTGGGATAGGATTAAACATGCAAATGTCTATTCCTTATTGGTTTAAGTGCCCATAAAAGTGTAAAATGTTACCCAACTATGACAAAGTAAAGCTTAAACCGAATGCATGGCCACCAGGCGGCAAGAGCTTGAACGTGGACCTCGGTGTCTCCCCACGTGCAGGAACCAGCACCAAACCATCGTACAGCACATAGATACCTCGGCAAGACCGGTTTAGGGTTTAGGGTCCTTCGTACCTAGTGTAGGGTCAAAAACCTGGAAATCTAGAATCTAATTATGCTCAGGAACTCTAAGGCATAGCATCACTAATTGTTCAGGCTTCTACAGCACATAAGGCAACAGACCCCGACTCTAAATTGCGACACCTTTCTACGTACTTTATTTTCTTTCTACACTATCTGATCCTAAACCCTAAACCCCTAAACCGTAAAGTCCAAAGCAAGACAGCCATCCAGGTTCTGGGTAGTGTTTTGTGTATATTGCGAGCTACTAGTATAGGGGCCTTAATAGTTAGAATAGGGTTTCGGGGCCCACTATGAATTAAAATGAGGAACCCCCAAAATAGTGTAAGTAATTATTACGGCCCCTATATTACAAACATAGCCCGATAAACACTCACAACTATCCTTACATGTAAATCCTGCCTCACATGGGTGTGCACAGACCATAAACACTAAACCCCAAACTCAACAGGTCTGTACAGACCCTAACTCCTAAACTCGTATAGAACACTATCTCCCCAAACCCGCAAGCCTTAAGCCCTTAACCCAATGAGCACTAAACCCTAAACCCTTAACCGCGTCTTGTGTCCAACACCTGGGGGCAGGACTTGTCTCAAGAATGAAGGTTGCCGAAGCCTACACCCTGCACCCTAAACCGTAAATCCCATGTGCAAAGCCTAAACCCCAAAGCCTCAAGGCCCTAACCAATACGCAGTAACCCAAGCTTCTGAAATTCAGGCCTTTTGCTCGTCCCCGTACCGTCTCCTTGCCCAGCAGAACAAAAACTACAAAACCCTAAAACCCTCAACCCTAAACCCTAAACCCCTAATTACACCATGCTCGGTCATGGTGCATGCGAGCACTGCAAAGAAAAGGAGGATGGCGATGAAGCAGTAAGCTTCCTCCCAAAAAGAAAGGGTTTAGGGTAGCTGCCTCCGAGAAAGAAAGGTCTTCCAGAACCCTTGCCAAAGGCCGTTTCATGAAACCCTAAACCCTAAACCCGAAATCCGTCCTGAATGGTGGATATTTGGGGTACAATAGAGGGTAGTTGGGGGCTCCAGGTTTAGGGGTGCCTTTAAATCCTTAAAAGTAACCCTTTGGGGACCCTTGAAGTAATCCCTAACGGAACCGTTACTAGCAGATAGCAACCCGTGGGGGTGTAGGGTTCGGGGTTTAGGGGTTTAGGGGTTTAGGGTTATGGGTTTAGGGTTTAGGGGTTTGGGGTTTAGGGTTTAGGGTTTGGGGGGTTGGGGGTTGGGGGTTTAGGGTTTAGGGGTTTAGGGTTTGGAGGTTTAGGGTTTAGGGGTTCAGCAGCTCTGGTCGAGCAGTATCTAGTCAAGTTCGCTATATTGAACATAGAATAATACCCACCCACCCAGAGAATCCCAAAACATTAAGAAATAAAAGGTTGTATAATACCTTCAGCTCAGTTCAACACCCAAACCCTAGGCCTTAAACCTTAAAGCTCAAACCCTATGGCTCAAACTCTAAAGCCCAAACCCTAGAATCGAAACCGCTCAACACCCAAACCCTAGGCCTGAAACCTTGAAGCCCAAACCCTAGGCCCTAAACCCTAAAGCCCAAACCCTAGGGCCTAAACCTTCAAGTCCAAACCCTAGGCCCTAAACCCTAAAGCNCCTAGGCCTGAAACCTTGAAGCCCAAACCCTAGGCCCTAAACCCTAAAGCCCAAACCCTAGGGCCTAAACCTTCAAGTCCAAACCCTAGGCCCTAAACCCTAAAGCCCAAACCCTAGGCCCTAAACCCTAAAGCCCAAACCCTAGGGCCTAAACCCTAAAGCCCAAACCCTAGGCCCCAAACGAAAATCGGCTTGAGAACGGTCCGGCTGTACGAAAATCGGCTTGAGAACGGTCCGGCTTTCCGGCTGTACGAAAATCGGCTTGAGAACGGTCCGGCCCCAAATTGACCCCCGTGCAGTGGCTGGCTAGAAGGGAGATCGGAAGAGCACACGTCTGAACTCCAGTCACAGTTCCGTATCTCGTATGCC
>BGNK01004199.1:0-20078 GCA_003297005.1 Symbiodinium sp. clade A Y106
CAAACGAGGCCCCGCCCCCCCTCACCCAAATTCGAAATGTGGTTTCAAAAGAGGAAACCTGCCCAAAACGATTCTCTCAAAAGCTTCTCTCAAAAAGAATCTCTCAAAACTTGTTGGCAACCAAACCCTTAACAATTTCTATAAACCCTGAACCCTGAACCCTGAACTCTGAACCCTGCTGAAGCCTGCTGAACCCTGAACCAACCCTGAACCAACCCTGCTGAACCCTGCTGAACCCTGAACCCTGAACCCTAAACCCTAAACCCTTAAACCCTTAAACCCTTAAACCCTTAACCCTAAAACCCTAAAACCCTAAACCCTAAACCCCTAAACCCTAAAACCCCTAAACCCCCAAAAACCCCTAAACCCCCAAACCCCCAAACCCCCAAAACCCCCAAAACCCCCAAAACCCCCAAAACCCCCAAAACCCCCTAAACCCCCTAAACCCTAGCGGAATTAAACACAAAACCAAACAACACAAAACACACTCAACCAGCAAATTCGTTGCCACGACAGCTACCTGACCTTGCCTTCAGATTTTGATTGCAACCGGCGTCTCACGATCCTTCAAGGGGGCCTCAAGAAACAGGAAAGGAATATACAGGATGATATGCATGCAAGCCATGACGCCTGCATGCTCCGACGCATCGACGAACCAGCGAGCGGGTGGACCCAAGGACACACTGACTGGCTGATTGACTGATCGCCTGACTGACGGACCTGCCGTCGGAGAGTCAAATGGCCAACATATCCGCAAACAAGAACAACATATCCAAAAAGAGATCCACCCCTGCCCTGCACGACCAAACTCCTCTGCCAAATTTTATACTGCACATTGTAGAACTACAGAAGACACAAGCCATGGGCCATAACCCTGCAGTAAGCTAGTCCGTCAATCTTATTCTGCAGAGTTCCCTGCGGCAATCCCCAAGACCCTGCATCAAACTTCGGAACCTCCTGTACTCCACGTCACACTACTTACAGTACACACAGAAATGCGTGCACACACACACACACACATATATATATATATATATATTATACACACACGCAATTTTTGCACGGAGTAAGACACACCCTCAGAGATTTTGCATTTCTCTCTCAGGCACACATACAACATGCACATGTTCACACACTCGCAAAAGCTGTTGATGCAGTAGTTGCTTCTTGTAAAGCTCTCCAGATCAATCTGCCCAAAGCGGGTACAGAATCAGGGTCCGACCTTCACGCCAAGTTGCCGCGTGTCACATGGCTGACAGAGAAGGCGCCGCCCAGCTGCTCAAAGCTGCCTGCAATGTGGGACCATCACATTGCCTGCACTTCTGCATCTATCGTGGTCTCCAGCCATGAACGAACCGTCCCTAAGGCATGAACCAGGAACGAAGCTCGGCCTCAAGCTCTGCATCCGGGCCCGATAAATAAAAGCAAATTGAGCCCGGACAGCGGCAGTGAGGTATTGCCCAACAACTGATGAATCGGCAATTATACGTACTTCGAGTTGAGCAGAGGAAATCACTTAGTTAGGCGACCTGGACGTAGTGTTCATTGAAACTTTCAACACTCTTTCAACCCGAACTGCACGAATTAACGGGCGAAACCTAGAGGAGAAGGCTCTGCAGAGGAGGGCGACAGGGACTAGTACCGTCAGGACGGTCGCGAATGCGAAGACTGACCACGTGCGGTGCATCAAAGAGACACAGGCAATCCTGAAGCTCTTTCTGCTCACCCACACCGGCTGCAGATTCGTGGGTCGCTACCACACTTGCGGCTGCCGGGGTTTGCTGCACCTGTCTGCTGCATTAGACTACAAATCTGCTAGATAAGTTTGCTTATGTCGGCCTTCTCCAGATAACATCTTGCTAAGTCATATCGGTGGTGAAGATGCGACAAAAAGTACGAGAAGCATGCAGCCCTGCTGGCATTGCGTGAGTTTGATCCATGGATGAGCTGCGTACGCTTGTGGTGCATGTGGAATTTCGATCGTTTGGGGACTTCTTGCTTCTTGCAGGGTGGGTGTCCTGCTGGCTTCGTGGCCTCTTGGCTCATTAACCCTTCTACAGCTCTCCTCAAGCCCTTACAAAACCAAAATGGAGCCCCTCATATGCCCTGACAACCAATTCATACGGCCTTATCAAGGTATGACAATGGTTTTTTAGGTTTCTTGTATCAGGGCTCCTGTCAGGGCTCTGCACTAAATATATATTTACAGATGCTCACACATACCCGATACAAGGACAACATATACATGCCTCTCCGCACTTAGCTCTTACATATGTACATGCATAGAGGCATCTATATATATATATGTATACATACATGCATAGGTGCATACACACGTGCATATATACCCGCATGCAGACATGCAGACCGGGAACCTTCAGCAAATCATTCCGGGCCCTAGGCAACCCTTGTCATGAGCAGCTTATTTATAACTCAAGTCCTATCATTCAGGTTGCTTCTATGCACGATGGGAGGAGCTCAGGGTAGGCGAACCAAAGTATGCATATTGTGAAAGGGGACGTAGTCGCCCAGTTCATGAGCCCAAAAAGCTTCCATTCTCACCCGCACTCTCCACATCTCAAACCAAATCTTCCAAAACACTAAGTCTCAACTTGTAAACCCGAAGCCCTGACCTCAAAACCTTTAACTAAACCCTGTAACCTCACCGTTCAAAGTTCAACTTAAAACCCAGAGTCTCAAACCCTGAACTCTAAGCCCCTGGCATCTATGCTTGGAGAGCGAGGTCCAGACATCTCAGCTGATGCCGGTTGCCTCAGCCCGGTAGGCACACGGGGTTTCGGGTTCGGAATTTCTGCATTAAGGGGCTGTGGGGTTGAGGGATTCAAGGTTCAGGAACTTGGGATGAAGGACTTGGGGTTTTGGG
This sequence comes from Symbiodinium sp. clade A Y106, assembly GCA_003297005.1. Taxonomy (NCBI): domain Eukaryota; class Dinophyceae; order Suessiales; family Symbiodiniaceae; genus Symbiodinium; species Symbiodinium sp. clade A. The sequence continues at coordinate 2,885 of BGNK01004199.1, forward strand.
ATATCTGAACGCTTGATGATGACGTTATTAACACTTCTTCACGCTTTCGCTACGCGGCTTGCTCGCCTGTGTATTGGGGTGGTATCATCGTTCTATATAGGCCGGTAGAGGTTATGAAAAGCTTATCATGCCTGTACACTCGCTTCTTAATGTTTATTGCTCGAGTTTTGACTGCTTCTCCAAGGGTTTGTTGCTGTATATGATGCGTTCAAGAGAGCCTGACAAAGGCTCTGTAGGATGGGTTTCGTGATGGTTGTAGACGGGCTAGCTAAAGGCGAGGGATGTGTAAGTGTGTCGTTTGTGTAAATGATTTGGAAATCTTTCCCTGCAGCAGCCGTGCTCGGAAAGTCACCGGATGCTCCACAATAAACGGGGATCCGGCAAAGTCCCAAAGCTGCGGCACTTCAATGAGCGAACTGTTGATGAAGGTGGCTGCCAAGCAAGGCCCCACTACCGCACCAAAGAACACCCTAAGGACCAGCTCCAGGCCATGTTGAAGCATTGAATGCCTACCACTCCGAGGATCTATCCCTGCGAGGCCAAACTTGATCCATAACAGCACGGAGCTTCTGCCCGCTTCCCCTTCGCGGAACTCTGCATGTGACGAACAATCATCCGAAGAATGCAGTGCAGGGTCTGGCAAAACAACATTCACGCAAGAAAAAAGTGCGGTCATGCTGTGAGAAGCGACATCTGCCAAAGCATTTCTCTTTTCTGCCGTGACAACGCGACTTTCATGCTGTATGCCCCAATGCCCATTCTTAACGCAGTTCAAGTACTTGCCGCAAGAACTATCTACCTTGTCCTGATAACCGCTCATGATACTCATGAGAGAAGTTCAGGAGAGATACTTCGCTCACTTGCTGCGATAAACGAAACCCTAAACCCGGCACCCCGTAGTTGCTGCATGAGCTTTTGTGTTGTTGCCGTCAAACTTCCGCGGCTCTTAAGGGTTGAGGGCTTCGGGATGTATCTCCAAACTGCGTACACTCCCGAAACACTGAAGCTACCCAACAAGTGCACATCGAAAATACTCTTGTCTTGTGTGGTATTAAATAGCTATACCCAAGACTATGGAATTCAGCATCGACTGATGTGACCGTCGATAGCCTCTTGAACGGGCATAAATCTAGTTTCAATAATTACAGGAACAAGGTCTCTACGGGAATACAATGTCACTACGGTTTTGGCACACACACGCCAAGAACAACAGCGAATTGAAGACAGTTTACCATAAATACGATTCCAATACAACTGGGATAAGGCGTGCAAAGTCGTACGATTCTGCCGCTCGAAATTCAATCCGAGACCCTAACCCCTAAACCACTTAGGCCGTATGCGGTGTTTACGCTCTGACGCTCGCGTAAAGGGTTGTGGTTTTTCGATTGTCATCCCTACCATCGCGAGGGGTGCACTTATACAACACGTGCACTTTGGAATGGACCACGTGTGGAAGTGAGCTCTTGGCCATACCTCATGTATATATATATATATATATAGATAGAAGTATATATACTCTGCTATGCACATAGGTATGGTGCGATTGGTTCACTTTCTTAATATTAGTCAGCCGCCGCTGTAGGTTACAGAGACAGAGGGGAACCTTGACTTCAATAAATGAGGCTCCGAAAGTCAGCTCCTAAACATTATGAAACCCTAAGCATAAACTTAAACCACAAACCCCCCACACAACCCTAACCGAAGGAGCTAAGCACCCTGGGTAAACCCCAACCCAGGCATCAGCAGGATGCCATCTGCCAGCGCCGGGTGTCTCAACCTGGTCAGGTTCCGGATGGTGACGATGGGTAGCGGTAGCAAGAGTGGCAGCAGCAGGAGGAGGAGTAGTAGTAGTAGTAGTTTGCAGTTAGCAGAGATAGCAAGGGCAACTGCTCCACACAATGATGGTGGTAGTGGCAGCAGTATTGGCCGGCAAGGTTTTCCCAAGACACAGTGGCAGACCGGCCGAAGCAAAACAATCAGAGCCACCCCTCAGATGAAGAAACGACTGTGGCATCCTCGGACTCTCACAGTGTCGTGTGGTCCTCTGCCATAGGCTCGTCGTCGGACTGGAATCCGTCGGAGTCAGGGTCGACGCCCATGTCCCCCCGACATTTTGGATGGATTTCGTGCTATTTCTCTACGTTTTCATGAGGAAAACCTACGCTACCTTGGTTGTTGTTGCCGTTGGTGCTATTGTTGTTATTCTTATTGTTCTTGTTAATGCTATTGTTCTTGTTAACATTATCGCTATTGCTGTTCTTGTTGTTGCTGTTACTATGACCATTGTTATTGTCAATATAATAATTATTGTTATTGCTGTTATAGTTGTTGTGGTCGTTGTGGTTGTTGTTGTTATTGTCGTTGCGGTTGTGTTATTGTCTTGTTAATGTTCTTGCTGTCCTATACTTTAACATGATTAGTTATAGTTTGCAAAGCTCTAAAACAAGTTTGTGTTTGATGCAAGTCTTATTCATGGTGCGATGTTCTTGAAAACTATATTATGTTATGATAAAATACAATATGATAACTTTATATGATATAATACAATATATTAGAATATCACAAAATATCTTCTCATATGACATAATATAATGCAGTATACTAAAATTAAAAAAGTCTACCTAATACGATATCATACCATATCGAATAATATCATATATTATAATGTAATATAGTATAATACAACTAGAAAGTATACTATAGTATAATATGATGCAATAAAGAATACATTATAATTGTGCATAATTTAACATAACATATAGAACGTAGTATAATACAACAAAGCATAACTTAATATAATGTGAGACAATATAACATAATATTTATAATATAGCATGATGCAATATAAGAAGAATAGCACGATATAATATAATATAACACTATAAAATGCAATGGAATATGAAGTAATATAACATGATACAGAACAGTATATTATAATATGGAACATTTTACATGAAGTATATTATATTATGATATAATATATCATAACTTTATATGAAATAATACAATATATAACAATATGTTATAATATCATAAAATATACTCTCATATGATATAATATATTGCAGTATTCGAGCTAAAATAACATGATATAATATACTATAACATAGTATAGTGTGAAACAATGACGCATCCCCCTTCTGCAAACAGAATGCCTTTATGATGAGTTTTGAAAAGCTCTAAAACAGTTTCGTGTTTGATGCAAATCTTTGTTCATGGTGCGATGTTCTTGAAAGCAAGCCTGCACGGCTTAAAAAGACAGCGGGGGGGTTGGGGGGGCAGTCCCCCCATTTACAAACACAACGTCGTTATGACGGGCTCTGAGAGGGTTCATATGGGTTCTGTCTTTGCCGGTCAAACGATACCTAAAGCGATATTAAACAGCTGAAAAAAAGGGGACGCACCTCTCCAATTGGAAACAGACTACACCTATAATGTGTTTTGAGAAGCTCTAAAACAATTTTGTGTTTGGTGCAAGTCTTGTTCATGGTGTTATATTCTTGAAAGCAAGCCTGCACAGCCTAAAAAGAAAGTGGGTTGGGGGGGGNACCCTTCTATTTCAACAGTGATTTTCGCTACAAAACATGCGAAAACACCGTAAATATGGGGCCCCCAGGGCGTCCCCCATTTGCAAACACAACGTCTTTATGACGGGTTCTGGTTGCTCAGCTCAATAAAAATTAAATACAGTACATTATGATATTATGAAAAATATTTTAACATGACATAACATAACAGAGTATAACATACTACAATACAACTACATATATCATAGAGTAAATTATAATATAATAGGATAAAATATACTATAATATATAACAATATGACATAGTAAAACATGATAAGATATGCTATGATACATTATCATAGTAAAATATAACAACATATGATACGCAATATAATATAACATCACATAATGTCATATCATATGTTATAATATAGTATGATATAACAATGTAATATAATATCCTATCATATAACATCATATATTAAAATATAATAGAGTATGATCTAACTTCGCAAGATATACATAATGTAATATGATAGAATATAGTACAATATACTAAAAGATGATGCACTCTAATCGTATATATGTATATATACTCATATAACTCAATATAACATAGTATAATATAATACACGAAGCTATAAGAAGTCGAGAGGCCAACAAGCCGAGAGACCGAAAAGCCAAGGAAACCAAGAAGCCAACAAGACAAGACAACTACAAGAAGTCAAGTGGCCAAGAAGCCGAGAAACCGAAAAACCAAGAAGACATACAAGACCAGAAGGCGATAATTATACTCCAAGCCACGAGGTTACAAGAAGTCGAGAGGCCAAGAAGCCCAGAAACCGAAAAACCAAGAACCCAAGGAAACCAAGAAGCCATACAAGAGCAGAAGGCAATATTTATACTCCAAGCCACGAGGTTACAAGAAGTCGAGAGGCCAAGAACCCAGAAACCGAGAAACCAAGAAGCCAAGGAAACCAAGAAGCCTCAAGGAACCGAACGCCCAGAGACCGCGCGCGCACCCAGACCAAAAAACAAAAATCCCAAACCAAAAAAAAAACAAAATAACTACGCACCCGATTGAAACTGTAAACTTCTAAAGCACGTAGACCAGGAGGTGTCAAATTGCCGTGACACTGGAGTCAATGATTCGTGAAAGCAGACTCCTCGCATGCACACGGAGTTAGCAATCAGAAAGCACTCCAGCATCCTGCCACCCCGAGTGAATTAACGGATCAAACCACCTCTTCGCAGCTGTTGAAAAAGCATGGGACAGGAAGCGAGGGCATGGGAATCATTGCAGACCCAGCGACAGAATGAAAGAACGAAACAGCCGAAGGAACAGTGAGAAACGAGAGATTCAGACTGTCACAATGCGTTGGGTTGTGCACACGTGCAGCTTTCATGCTGTACTACAGGCTGTGAAGCAGTTCAAGTCACAGATCTGTGGAGGTGCGAGATGCTTGCGGAACCTTGACAGTTTAGCCTCCGCTGGGCGAGGAGCTTAAAACCCAGAAGCAGCGTCCCCTTGCGGAGGTCAGAGTGCAAAAACGTGGAACTGCAGCCTTCTCTTAGTTTAGAGCTCATAACACCAAACTGCGGCCACTGTAAGTTGTTAGGGAGAAGTGAAACACACCCTTCTCAATAGAGGGCCGCCAAAAAACTAACTTAGAACCGACATGCTTGGGGGGAGGGAAGTGGACATTGTGATCCCGCCTAGAAATGGCGCCACGACGCTACAGAGCTGCTGACACGAACATCGGGGTTCGGCCAGCTGTCCTCGATGTTGTAAACCCACATTGCAATTGAAGAAAAGATGAGCGCCATCCACTGCTCCAGTGAGAGCGGTTGCGCTGACTTGCCGCCAAAGAGCTCAAATTGGCTGAAGAAGCCGCCAAGGTTCCCACAAAGGATTGCACCGACAGCGGCCCAAGTGCTGGACATGCGCTTGATAAGCCACATGAGGCAAAGGTTGAAGAACACATTGAAGAGCAGGTAGATGCTAAACCAAGCCCAGGCGGGCTCTGCAGAGCAGGAAGTGATCTTCGAATTCGGGTTGCGGCCCATGAAGCAGGTCCAGGAGTCGGCAAGGTCCTTGCCGAAGGTGGAGAATGAGGCCTCATTGCGGCCACTGGGCGTGGGCCACGGGATCCAGCACGCCGGGATGAAGAACAGGCCCCACAGAACCTGCCAAGCGCTCTGCCAGAAAAAGGCCCAGGCCACATCCAAGTTCACTTGTTTTAGCTGCTTCTGCTTGTACACGTATACGAAGGCATAGGGAATCACGGTGCCAATGAAGAGCAAATACATCGAGGCTACGGTGCCAAAAGGCACAGAAATGCTTCGCCCATCGGCACCCTTATATGGGGGCAAACCTCGCACGCACTTTTCAGTGGCATTGCCCACGGCCCATCTTGCTTTCTGAGGAATTGGCAAGCTGTCATCTTCGAAAATCTCTCTGGCAGTGTCAAGGCCATTGCAAACCACATCGGGTGGCCCCTGTAGCTCAACCAGCTCACCAACAATGCAAGAGCACAGAATCAGAACCACACCTGCGTAGTGGACCGCCTTGAATGACATCTTCAGATAGACAAGGGAAATGAGCATCACCCAACCAACCACTAGATTATTCAGAGGCGTCTGCAAGACCACTGGGATGTATACTGACGGGGGCGCCGAGAAAGTGGCATTGATCTGGTCCAGAAAGCCGATCAGGGCAAACCACTTCTGCGGCACGCGACCCTGCGCTGAAGCAAACTCGCTGACGGGCGAGAACCAGCCCAGTCCCAGTGGCTCAAATGCTCTCTTCTCATCTTTCCCCCTCGTTGAGAGGAGGCTCTTGGCTCCGTTCAGTAGAAAGAGAAAGCAAAAACATGCCAAGCAAATGCCCGGAGGCCAGTAGATGCTCATAAGGATCGTGCTGTAGTGGGCCATTGACTTTTGAACTCGGTATATGAAAACCCGATCCAAGGCTTTCGTGATCACATACGTGATAAACACAACGGGAACCAGAAGCTTCCGCCTGTCCCTGCGTAGCTTGCCATATTCCGTATCAGAGTCCGAAAACGCCATGAGCAAGTGGGGCCCCTTGGCTTGGGCCTGAACAAGATTCCCCTGGCAGCGTCGTCCGTTTTAGCAGGAGCTCCGGTAAGCCCGGAAAGATATTGAGTCTGGCAGATTGCTGCAACAATGAGAGAGCGCGGCAGTCACGGCAAGAACATGTTATTGCTCCGCCTGGGCAGTACTATTCCCGCTTTCCTGAAATCTTTCAGCACAACAATCACTACGGGGTCCCGATTTTGGGGGTTGCAGGTGGCGGCAGCTTCACCATGCAACCCAAAGCAACGAAGCATCATCAGACCAAAGGTGTCCTATGCTGCCAGAGACGCAACACGCACATGAGGTACGGATCCTCCCGAAAGTTTAGCTAGTATCGTAGAAGTGTACTATAGCATACTTGATCCAGTCTTGTCGTGTCCAGCCCAAGGTCTCGTCTCAGTCGAACAGACTAGTATAGTATATTATAGTACACCGTTTTATCTAGTATCGTAAGTATAATAGCATAGTTAGTATCATAAGTATACTGTACTACGTATACTATACGGTACTGTACTACCCCATGTCGGGCAACCCTTGATCGAGTTGGATAGAGGCTCATCCAGCAAGACGCGGCTCACTATATACGCCACTATCCATCATCCCGGAATCCACACCCGTATCCAACATCTGGACTCTTGGAGCCCTAAACCAAAATCCTAAACCCTGTAATCCCTAAACCCTAAAACTCGGTACTGTGTGCAAGCCCTCGCAGTTCACTGTGAGATGGGATACTTCCTCATGCTGATTCATACTTACACAACAGTGCATAAGAAGGGTAAGGCGTCCTTGGCCAGTGTCATAATGCTCTCTCAGGAATGAGGCTCCCCAGTTCAATTCGCAGGCAACGACATGACCTACTGGCAAGACCTGTGGGGTTCCCCGCACAACCTAGGAAGTCCCACGACAGTCGCCGCAACCTCTGCTACAATCTGCTACAATTTCCTGCATGCTGACGTGCCCCTACAGACGACAATTCTAGATTCGGGGCACCTCGCAGTGGTCTGCAAGACATGGTTGCCCTTTGACCGATGTATCCTGCAGGTCACCATGGCTAGAGCATGCTGTGATACCGTTTCCTGCAGCCGCTCTTGCACTGCGAGTCAATTTTCTGATTACAAGATCGGGCTCTTCTATAACGGCAACTAGTCCACAACCCAATGACCATCCTTCTCTGTAAAGACCCTCTAGGGTCCTCTTTTTCACTGGGATCCATCCTCAAGAAATGGCCCTCAAATTCTCCTACACTTGGGCTTTCAAACTGCAGTGAAGCAACATCTGTTGCGGAAAGCTTCGGGTTACGGAAGTGTATTCTCATGTTCGTGTCAGTACCCCTCCTCAGCCCATGCAGCTTCAAAAGCGTCGTGGCGAACTCCTCAAAAAAGACTGCACCTGAGCAGTAGCAGCCACAAGACAACCAAAAATGACAGGTAGCAAATGCACTGTTTTGCCAGCACTGCCTCACGGTAGGCGTCACACCCACTCTTAGGAAAAGTGACAAGAAGCCTATCAGACACGGTACACTTCGTGCCCAGTGGTGTTGAAGGTTTAAAAGATTTGGCTGGAGACAATACCTAGATGTCTGTTTTTCACCCTCACCGCCCCGAAGCTGCGACAAACATTCCCCTTCTGGCCACAAGGCGAGATCATGGTGGGGGCCATGCTGAGGCCATGCATTGGGGGGCATGGTGAGGCTCTGCTACTGAAAGCAAAGGTCTCCTTGCTGCTCTGCATAAAGATCCAGGGAGGATGCAGACTACCGTTCAGCCTTGTAGCAGAGCTCTTTTTCTACAGAGGGCTGCGGCGAGATCAGTCATGGTAGCTCATCACTGTCAGCATGGAGTTGCACATGAGGCTGAACTGTAAAATGCATGCCATGCATCTGGTAAATCAATTCAAAGGTACAGTGGACTTCAACACCCCCATCGCCGGGTGCCCTTCAAGCACACAGGCGTCACTTGCGTCAACACGAAGCAATGCAAGGAACGAAATCCTACAAAGGACCGCCGGAAGGTTGCCCCTCGTTTTCCAATGCCCCCCCTTCTCCCCCAGTCTCTTCCTTTCCCTGCTTCCCTCCTTCGCCGAGCATCGGAGCAAAAGGAGCAAAAGCAGCTACTGTAGAGGCAGCACAACAGATTCTTGAACATAGGGGGTTTTGGGATAAGCCTCCAGGGTTTAAGGGTTTGTCTGCTTTTGGTTTAAGGTCTAGGCCGTTTAAGGTTCAGAGATGTCTAAAGGCTACGGCAGCTTCAAGAGATCCGGATTCGAAGGCAAGCTGCCTGATGTGTCGCCGACGACAACAAGGCCGAGCTCCTTCGACATGACTGAAAGGAGCCCTCAACCCCAAACTTATCAAAGGAACCATCTTATTCACGACGCCTTGTGCAATCGCTGCCGTAGCCTTACAAAAGCATCACTTCTGAACCCTATACATGTCTCATGGTCTGGGAGATTTGGAAAAACCATGCTTTCGATGGATTAGTCCGTGAACTTCAGGAGTTTGTGGTTAGGGGATTTGGGCTCTGGAGTTCAGGGTTTGGGACTTTCTCAACCGCGATGACCATACATGCAGGATCCTACAGCTAAGGATCCCCTTCCTCCCGCCCTACATCACGCATCACATGGCAGAGCACATCGCAAAACAACTCCAAACTCCTAAAGCGTAAACCCCCGCACCTCTAAGCCGTGAAGCTCTCGACCCCAGATCCAACATCTCCCTGTTCTTGAAAGCCCTCTCTCCGGGGAGGTGTTCAGGGACGACACAGCCGCAGTGGCTCGAGGCATTGGGGTGGCATCCATGGCTCCCGAGAGGCTGCAAAGCCCGTTGGTTTGTGGTAGGGTCCTGAATGCGAGTCCTGAACTAAATCATGACTCGGGTCCAGGGCACAGATTGCGAACCGTCTAGGGCTAACTGGGGCTTGAGGGCGTTTGCAGCTTTTGTGGCTCAGGGCTTAGGGGTGCGGTGGTCGACGGTTTGTGAAGCTTTAGGGCTGCAACTTTGTGTTTACGAGATCCTTATTTTTATGCTCTTTGTGCCTCAAAGCGCAAGCCCTGCAAATCCTACATGTTCTAGTACCCCAAACCTTATGATACTCTCAGGGCGCCTAGTCATACAAGTCTTCCCGTTTAGAGTGAACTTCTTTCTCCTACGCATCAAGGTTACCCACCATCATTGCCAGCACCACCATTGCGACCTACACAAGAAGAAATGCCACCACTGGAACCTATTGAAGAAGTTAATGATGCTTCTGTAGTAAGAGAACTATTGAAACAAACGAAGGAAGATAAAACATTATTCCCATATTTAGGAAGTAGTGGTGCTAAAGGAAATGAAGATAGTATTAAAGAACTTACAAAACTACCATAAAATGACTTGTGGAAATAGATGCCTATCATGTTAGTTTTGCAACGCAAAGATTCGTCATCGCCTTGTAGAGGCTGAGCTCTGTAATCCAAGCGCTCTCGCTGGGTGCAATTCGATACAAGTATTCCATACTGCAAAATACTTGTAACCTACGGCCGAGCATTGCACAGATTTGCACACCACAACATACAACATGCACGACATAGGAAATTGGCCGATCATGCTATCCGCTCGACTAGACGTTACTGCATCATGCCGCTCTGCATGGCTTCAACTGTATCCAACGTGCCAACCAAGTACTTGACGAGCTGCAGACCAGCAAGTCCCATTTTGGAACTAGTCCGGTGCATGGAATTCTTTGAAAGTGGCGGAAGCACTGCCTCCTTCGGATCTTCACGCGATGCCATCTCGGGCCGCAGGACACAAGGCACTCGAAATCTGTCGACAGATGTGCAGTATCAGAATCAAGCAGCATGAGAAACCGCCTGATGTGAAGACCCTGCTCTGACTCAAGGCATCCTTGCTCAGCTGAAAACTGCTGCAGGCAAAGGCCCGTGTATGGTGAGCTGCTGCCAGATGTCGGATGTCCCGATAAATTAGGATACAGAAGCCCCTGCTTTGCAGGCAAGCCCCTGAGTGAGATTCTCGTGCGTGCCGCCACCAGCCAAGAAGCCATGTCTCTGAATGTGTTGATACTAAGGCTCCCTACTGGCGCGGCCCGCACTTTCCCGGACGGATAAACCGGCTCGTGCTGAAGCGAGGAGGCGGGCGGATGGCCAGCCCCTCGCCGTCGCCGACTGCCCGCGGGCCATTTCGCCCGGGATGCCGCTTGACAGCTGTCGGAGCAGCTTCTTCCGCCAACTGGAGCATCCTTGGCTCCATTGCCCACTCGTCGACGCGGGCAATTACATCCGGGTAGTCCTCCTCCTCGAAAGTCTGACCTTCATGGCCGATGCCTCGATAAGCGAGCATCGCAGCCCGAGACCCCAACGAAGCGCTAACACGCCTGCTGAGCCGGACTTACTGTATCTTGCAACTTCGGCACACTCCAGGCGCAAGGTGAATCTCGCATCTCCGACCTGCGACAACAACTGCAGGTGACTGTAGGCCTCGTAGTTCAACACCGCACGGTCAAGATACCAGTTCCGATTCAGATTTTCGAGACTCTGGCGGCAGATCCTGCTGAACAGCGCGAGGCTGCAGGTGCCCACATCTTCTGCCCCGTCACCTTGTCCACTCGAAGGTTAGCCAGGTGGCCGCCCTCCTTGAGGAGTTTCCTGGAGCTCGAAGCAGCGCAGTGTGGACAGAAACTGTCTGCAACCCTGAAGCTAAGCCTAAAATGCATATACAGACCGACAGTAACATGAAATGCTGCAAGACAGTCCTTGGCACGCCCCGAACATGCCTCCAGCGAAGCAAGCCCAAGACATCCGCATTGATGTCTAAGAGAAGACCTTGGGCACAGCATGGCGAAAGCGGAGGTGACTGGCCGCCCCAAGTGCAAAGCTGCATAGTTGGAGCTATGCTGCAACAATCTTCAGGAATCCCTTCTTTCGTCCTTTCCATACTTTCCAGTTTGAGTACTGACAGAAGCCTGCCCAGCTTCGGTAACGTCGGTACTGTGCGGCGGGGGAGTAGCGAAGAGGGTGAGGAGTCAGACGTCAGAACTGCGAACGAGCTGCCCAGTTTGAAGGCCTTGACAATCTTGCCTTGGTCTACGTGCATGTTTTGCGTCCCAATCACTGCTTCAAACTGGGGCGGCACGAAAGCAAAAGCGAGTCGCCTTCGTACATCTTCTCCTTGTTGATGGTCGTCAAGCAGACCTGCCGCTGCGTCTTGACGCCTCCCGGCAAGCGGGCGGCCTCCTGTCAGAAGAGCAGTGCAAACGCACCAAAAAGCCTGCGACGTGCAACTGCAGACGCAGGAGCTGCAACGGGCGTTCGGCCTCCACTCTTTGCTGTGCCGCATGCTCTCTGGCGGCATCCACTGCACGCATGAATGCGCGGTTGGCCAACAGCCCATCGGAGTTCGACGGAGAGGGTTGCTGGAACCTGCGAGGCGACACCCTGCCACAGCATGCCGTAGCTATCTTCTCCGATCAAGTCTCTCAAGTCCAAGACGTAACTTCAGGAGCCATGCTCCGAAAGCAAAGAGTCGCTTCAACCCGCCGAGGTGCGAAAGGCGTGACGCTGCCATGTGCACCTGCGGGGCAGGCCCGACACAACAATCGCTGCAGCTTCACCATCCCCGACAAAAACAACCACGGCTTGGCCTCCGAGAAGCTCTCCGGGACAAAGAAGATTTCCTCATCCTGGCAGGCTGGGCGACGCCAATTAATGTAGGGGCCTAACTTATTCGTCTCAGGTCCGGAAGCGGTCAGAGGTTCACTCTGGGAGCCCTGCCTCGGCGCCAGCTTTGGATCCCTGAGCTTCAAGCGATCAGAGGCGAAGGCGCAGTTGAGGCCTTACATCTCGCACCTCCACCTCGTGCTTTGGCAGATCCTGAACCTGCAAGCAACAAAGATTTGTCATCGCCTTCTAGAGGCCGAGCTCTATAATCCAAGCGCTCTCGCTGGGTGCAAGTCTTCTGGACCGGTGTTGCATCAATTGCTTAAGTGATGCAAAAGGCTGGCTTTTGAGCCTTCTCTTTGAGCGCCTGCAATTCCTGCTACAAGTGAGCCCTAGTACGAGAAGAAGTCAAGAAGAGAAGGCATCTGCCTCTTCAAGATGTGGTGCAGCCAATGCCGCGGAGCTCTCCACGGCCTGCAAATGACTGCGATACTTAAGTAAAAAACCTTGTGTGACCCTGTCGGATGAGTTGCAAGCAGTATAGAAGCAGTCTGCTGCTGCAGTTCAAAGCTAGAGGAATTTCAACACAGAAATGCGGGCACCCGGAAAGCACAATTCCCAAGGATGTGCCGCAAGAGGGATCGTGCCAGTAGAAAGGTCATGCAGCACGAAAGAGTAGGCGAGTGCTGAATACCATAATTATCCGCAATGCAAACAACCCGCATCCGTCAAAGCTTTGCTGCAAACCCTCGCAGTTCACTGTGAGATCGGATACTTCCTCATGCTGATGCATACTTACACAACAGTGCATAAGAAGGGTAAGGGGTCCTTGGCCAGTGTCATAATGCTATCTCAGGAATGAGGCTCCCCAGTTCAATTCGCAGGCAACGACATGACCTAAAAAATAACCTAGGAAGTCCTACAACAGTCGTTGCTACAATCTGCTACAATCTCCTGCATGCTGACGTGCCCCTACAGACGACGGGCGCTCCCAGCTCCGCGGACTTTAGGGTTTAGGGCCGTTTAGGGTTTTAGGGCTTAGGGGTTTAGATGGGTTTAGGGTTCGGGCTGTATGGGTTCAGGGTTTAAGGGTGAGGTTTGGGGAACTGTTGGCCAAGCGTCTGTTTCCGAGAGGCTTCCTGCAACCGCGCTGGATGCCGCCTCACCTCGACCGTTCAGCAACCGAGGCCAGGAACTACCAGTCTCATGCTGGCAAGAAGGGTATCGCAGAGCAGTCCCGTCCTGTTTCAAGCGGCTCTGCGTCGACTGGCCCTTCGGCATGACCTTCCTCGGCTCCGCGTCCAGCTGGGATGTGAAATATGATCCTTGAAGTAGGCGCTTAAACCCCAAGCTGGCATGCTCTTCGAGCTCATGATCGTCTACGTCGGCGACACCTGCCGCATTCCCTTCCCAGGCCCAACTTTTACAGGTACCACTCCATAAATTTGCTGTGAACATGAAGTTGTTGTCCCGCATCCACAAACAACGGAGGCGACGGCCAACTGCAACCTTTACTCAGACACAAGATTGACAAACACCACTGTCGGAAACTCTCATACTGTATGTCATACAGTGTCTTGCTGACCGCAGCCAAGAGTGCGATCTTCAAGCCCATGACATTTTGCCATCTTTTTGGCATAAATTGAAGATGTGTGTTGTGCAGAGCTCGGGGCTTCTTGGGCCAAGGTCTGGGCGGCAAACTTTCGTGAGGTCCCATGGCTCTTGAGAGACCCTCGCCGGTTCGCCTGTGTGCGGTTCGCCAGAGTCATAAGGGGTCTGAATAGTGCGCAACAGTGAGTCATGGAGTTACCCCCCGCCTTCCACCCAAAAAACAAAAACTGCTCTAGTCATCATATACTCCTGTTTATTGAAAAAGCCAAAGAGAGCAGGCTTGACTTGAAGTAAAGCCTTGGTTTCCTGTGGCCCCATCGAGGTGCAGCCGCAATTACTGCAGGGCTACTGTGCGCGGTTCATCGCAGGGTCACTATAAGGGCTGAATTTGTTGGGGGTACTGCAAGGGTAACTCTTAGACTTCGCCAAGAATGTGCTTGGCATCATATACTTCAAGACTTCAAGCTGGCTGCGCAGCAAGCGTCTGTTTCCAGCGGAATACTCGCTGCATCTGCGCTGGAAGCCGGGTCGCCTGAACAAGCGCGACCAGGATTGGCTTGCAGAAGCCCGGCCTTTTGCACAATGTGTTTTTGGCCTCCCCTCACAAGGGTGTTAGACAGTGCCTGCCTGAGCGGCTCTCCGAACTTATCGACGACCCGTCCGTGAGCACGGCGGCTGCCGGTGTCCCTCCGGCCTGTACTTCTCAGCGGAGATTGACATGAGAGTTTCCGAAAATTAGAGGTACCTTATTTTGGGGTCCTTATAAGAATTCCGGAAACTCCCACATCAGTGATCATCATTGCACGTGCTTCGCAAGATGCTGACACAATCAAGAGCCAAGTGTCGCTTGCCGAAGACTGGCTCCCAGAAGATGCCTCGTTTCCTGCAGGATGCGTTTCCTCCTCTGACTGCCATGCCACTTCTCAACACATCCAAGCACAATAGCAATATTCATGGCAATAGTAATTAATAAAACGTATGTGTAGAACTCTGTGTAAATGTATATCGGTAAATACAAGCTAGATGTATGTACATATGTGTATATGTGTATACACATAAGAACTATATACATATACATATACATATTCATATACATGTACATATACATATACGCATACATATACATGTACAAATGCATGTGCATATTCATGTACATATACATATTCATATACATCTCCATCTACGTCTACATCTACATATACTTATACATACACTCATGTACATATACATACTTGTGTATGTACGTGTATATGTGTATGTCAGTGTATGTATATATATAAGTAAGACATATATCAGCGTCGTGTTCGGGAAGTTCTGGTTGTTGAGGGAACTTTCTCGCTCTGTCCTCGGCCTTGGCCGTGGGATCCAGAAGGTCTGCGGGTGACCTGCGTTTAGTAGGGCTTAGTAGGGCTTCAGGTTCAGGATTTAGGCTGGTTTGCGGCATGTCATCTGAGCCATTGAAAATGCCGTTTGTAGTTTTGTATGCCATCGTCTTGGCTGAAGCTCCCAACTTAATTCCACAATCGGGGAAAAATGCTGAACCACAAGTCTCGGCTCTCGCACCTTCTTGCCGGGCTCATTTCGGGAAAGAAGTGCTAGCTCCTGAGACCAGGCTCTGCAACGCCAGCTGGCATGCCCTACGATATACTGCAATATACCAAAGAAGGCAAAAACCAAACACTCTGGACATTGTTTGTAGCTGATTCCCCGTTCTGAAAGAAACTACGTACTGCAAAGATCACTTCCCTTTGGTGCGCTTGCTTCCAAGTTGAGGTCCCCCGTTAAGGATGCTCTCTCTCTCTCTCTACCGGGCGTGAGGATCGCGACTCTCTCTCGCTCTCTCTCCCTCTCTTTCGGTACGGCACACAAACGATAGTCCGTGAACATTGCTTCCGCAATGAAATCCAACACCTTGAACCCTACTGTAGCATAACATAGCATATTCCAGCATATTATGGTACATTATCGTACACTACAATACATTAGAGCATATCACAGCATATTAGAGTATATCTACAGTACATCTTCGCAAACCTGTAGTATAATATCTATATTACAGAGATGCCCGCATGGGATCTGTCCTCTGAGGCGCGGTTCACGGAACTGAGAAGGACCGGCAGGCCCGAGACATCCTCAGCATGCTGCGTGCCACTCAGTTCCATGACATATTGCTATATGCTATGATCTACGATAAGCATACGATAAACAGACGATGATCATACTATAACCTGACGATATTCACACAAAAAAGTCATGCTGCGGTACGCTACCTTGTCTTTGGGAACATGTGCCAAGGCGAGCGCAGGCGGGCTGGAGGTCTGTGATGAGGCAGGCGCCTGAAGGCAAAGCGAGCGGTGCGACCCAATAGTTTGGAAATTCTGATACAATGCAGAAGGATGCGAAGTTCTCTGGCCGCGGAGCCTTCATTCTTCCGTCAGTGTGGCTACAGCTGGTAAAGCATAAGCTATGAGCCCCTAGTCTCCGGTACTAGAATGTGCAATCGTTCACGGTGCTATTAATGTCGGCTCACGCGTGCTACTGAAGCTGCTGCACTCGCATGAACGAGTATCGAAGGTCGAGGGAACTGCTCCTCTGCATGACTTTCCCAGTCTTTGTGGACACAAAACCGGGCTCCAAGGTGCAACCAGGGGCTTCCTGTGCTCCGGCCACGGGGTTGCTGTCGGCAGAGGAGCTACTGGACGGAACAAGTGCGCTTTCGAGGGTGGTTGCGGATGGTGATGGCATGTGATGGCGACATGTGTCAAGGAGCGACCCTACCAGACCCTGCCCTCGAAGAAGCTTTGCTGCCAAGGAACTTCTGACGGCTGTGAGGGCGGCTCTGAATCCTGAGCAACACAATGGGGAGTCAAGGACTTCAAAGCTCAAGATCCGAAAGTACTATCATTGTTGTTATTGTGATTATTATTGTTATTATTATTACTATTGCTGTTAAGCTATGATTACGATTATGAAGAATATGATTACTATGAGTATAACTATGATTATGACTATGATTATGAGTATAATCATTATTGTTATGTCTATTACTGTTGATGCTATTGCTATTTCTACTGTTGTAATTATTGTTTTGTTATTGCTGCTGTGATTGTTTTGGCTATTGTTATTGTTATCCTTATTGTCATTATTATTACTATTAGTCTTGTGGCTATTGCTATTATAACTATTGTTGTTATTGCTAATACTGTCATCATTATTATTAGTACTAGTACTAGTACTAGTACTAGTAGTAGTAGTAGGCGCCCCCCCCCCCCTGGGTTTTTGAAAAATCCAAGCGTCGATTCTGGACTGGCTTTGGGCGGGGTGGGG
>BGNK01004199.1:20093-46281 GCA_003297005.1 Symbiodinium sp. clade A Y106
AGTGTTGCACAAACACACCAAACAGTATCACCACAAGAGCCGTTTTACTCGGTATTTACAGTACTTTCGTGATGTCGGACCATCTCTTATAGTCACCAATTGTACTCTGGACTTTGCGGTTTCGACATTGGGCTTTGCGAGGGCTTTCGGCGAAAACTCGAAATTGGTTGGGGGGAAGCTTGTTTTTTGCGCGGTATTTAAAGTACTTAGGTCATGTCGTAGTCCATTGCTGCCCACCGTTCTTTAGCAGCATTNCATCTTCTGCAGCTGTCATTTTCGTTGATGATGACGATGACGATGGGTTGAGGCGCCAGGTGGTTGGTAGGGGGGGGGTGGCTAGTAGTAGTAGTAGTAGTAGTAGTAGTAGTAGTAGTAGTGTTATATTCGTATTAAAACTTGTTCTCATATTGTAATGATCGTCATTTTTCGTATGTTAGACATGAGTGTTATGAGTAACAAACCTCACTGCATGCAATCCACCCATATGCGCGGCATGAAGCGGCTGGGACACATTCCTAAGGCGTAATAACAACTTACTACTCACTGAAGCGAAAAATATGCATCAAACCAATCCACTAGTTGTTAGCTGTTGCGGCAACAGGTGAAAGCCAAGTGCCACCGGCGTTTGTCCAACTAACCGCAAACAACTTGCAACACAACTTCAAGCCTTTGAGCCCGGATCAAGCTACCCACACTTGTGACATACACCGGTGCCTCTCTGGGAGCCGCATCAGCATCGTCTGCCAAGGTGCTGTCCGGCCTGGTTCTGAAATGCTACACTGCGCCTGATCTGCTTTTTTCGAGACTCGGGATAAACCCCGAAAAAACGCTGACAAGATCTACGTCATGGACTCCGGCGCTGAGGAGCATACTTGCGCCCTTCCTCACTCGACGGTCTCGAAAGTGGAGGCGCAGAAACCATGGCTGCCTGCGTCCAGAAGCTGACGGATACTTCGACTCAGAAATGCGGACGGTCGGATGCAAACACACAAACAAACTCTCCAACACAGTGCTGCATATCTGCAACAGCAGCATTGCAGGTCCTCCCCGGAAATTCTGGGCCTTCTGGACGGCATCTTCTGCAATCGGCTCAGAAGGCTTGCGCGATGCCACCACCTCCAAATATCATCATTTTGTGAGTCCCATGGCTGGTACTGCTGCCTCGACCGGACTACGTAAGTTTGAGTGCTCAACCCTCAGCACAGCCCTACGATTCATCTCTGTTCCCTGAAAACCTGTGTTAGCGCTAACATCTCTCAACTTGAGTTGTGCCCTCTGCGGAATAATGGCAACCACATTCTTGGAAGAACACATATGGCATATGGTTTGGTGGAATATCATAAATCTGTACCAGATATTCCCAGCTCTGTGTGGACACCTCGAAGACAAGGCCCACTGCCGGCACTACCGAGCCTCCGCAGCCGAGCGTGGTCTCGCAGGTGAAGATGCAGACGACGCAGTGGCCTGGCAATGTCATCTTCGTAGTCCATAGTATACTCTTGTCTACGATAACAAATTCTTCAATACATATTGTACTACAATATGTACAATAGTATGCTCTGTAACATGTACCAAAATATGCACTCTGACATACTACAGTACACTATAAGTATTAACTAGTGAAGACTACAGCTATGAGATACCATAATGACGGCCGGACTGGTCGTGGGTGGCAACATTCCAGCGTTCTCCGCGCTTCTTACTACAAAGTACTCTAAACTACTATAATATACTACAACCTACTATAATATGCCATAAGATACAACAATATACATCATGGTGCTTGGCTCTCTCTTTGTCTTCGACGCCTACGTGTCGTCCTGGATATGGCCAAGAAATGCCGGGAGGTAACACAAGGCTCCTTGCACAAGTCCTCGAGGCTCAAGCGTGATGTCCCGTCGCCCAGGACCAGATAGTAATAACATCAATACTGATACTAATAGTAATACTAGTACAAATAGTAATGATAGTAATAATAGTTATCATAGTAATACGAGTAACGGTCTGAAGTGAGTATGGATTAGGTGTGTTCGTCATCAAAGTGTACACCTGGCGAAAGCAACGATATTTAATTCATCTACGAATACCTAACCCGGCAGCATTGCTGTGATGGCTCGGCGAGGCTGGCCAGGTTGATCCCGACTCCGAGATAGATTCAGGAAGCCAACAGAATGCAAGCAATGAGCGCTGAAACACGGACCTCCGGCACAAAACACGCAATGTCAACACCGGACATAAAGCCCGAAACTTCCTAAACCGTTAAGCCTCGGAAGCCTCAGTATCAGGATCAGCCCAAGCCGCAACAGTGCTGTCGAACCCGAAACCCTGTCTCGACACCTGAGCTCCCGCAGCTGGCGCAGTAACCTCCGGGCAACAGCGGGCTGGTTCTTGCACAAAAATTAATGTACAGCAACACACGACAATAATATACTGTACGAGTAGTGGTACGGAGTGGTAGGGTCGTGAGAGTCAGAGCACTCTCTGCTTCGCAAGCGAAACTCGCCAAAAAAATTCTCTGTGGGTTGGTCTGCCTGCTCTGTAGCTTTCTTCGCAGTAGCTTCGATATCGCGCTGTGCGGCTGGCTCCACGGATGGAGGCGCTTCCTGCCAGTGCCCAGATGAGCCCAAGAATCACCAACCGTGTCAAAGCCTGTTTGAGGAAGAGCCTGCCTTCGCCAGGGCGGCAGGAGCGGTTCTGTGCCGCGAGCTGGCACGAAGCTCCTGAATAAGAGCAAGATTCCACAATTGGTTGACAGACCGCGAAACCCTAAACCCTAAACTTTACACCCTACAACCAAAACCCTTAAACACCTCAACAATTACACCCCAACCCCCCCAAAAAAAAGCGCTGGCCCCGTCCTCCCGGGGAGAAGTCGCCGGAGAGGGCGCGAGACTCGGTCGATGGGAACTCGCGGGCGAGGAAAGCCGAGATGAAATACTTCTCGGCGCCTCCGGCTGCTCTCCGGACCATTATGGTGTATGTATGCGTGTAAACAAACATATGTATGTATATATGCCATATTGCTGTATATATATATATATATAACTGCTGTAAATATTATAGATTATAGTATGTACTAGAGTATATACTAGAATACAGGTTACAGTATATATTGAAGCATCTGCTTAGGTACACATACATTGATTAATATACATACTGCTGTACATAAAATAAGTATGTAGTATATTCCTGCATATATTTTAATTTCAATAGAATACAGCATATTATGGTATTATGGTAGGTGTAACCATAGTTCGCCTCCTGTTAACCAGCCTACTCAACAGTTTCCGCTGCAAATCTATCGATTGCACCGGTCAAGACTTCACTGTATCCATGCCAGCGGCACATGAGACTCAGAAGCTCGAATTTGGATTTGCCACGGTTCGTTCAATGTCGTTGAAGTTGTGATGTGGGAGAAAGAAGCACACGTGATGTGTTCCGGGGTGACTCGCCGAGAATTAAAGGGGATGCCGCAAACCCCACCGCCTTTCAGTACATGCAGAATACCAACCTCAAGGTTATGTGCTATGTGTAGTACACACACTCCATTTGACAAGGGAGGCAGGGACCGTGGCAGACACACCCAACCTCCACAAATCCTTATGGTGTCCTGCCTGCCGCTATAGTTAGTACTTTGCAGTAACCCTGGAACCCTGCTTGGTTTAAGCTTTTGCAGCTGTGCATACCGATACCGGCAGAGATGCGATCACGTCCTTTAACTTGGGGAGCCCAGGCCCTCAAACTAACAGCAGCGACCAGTAGTACATAATGGCCATGCGCAGAACGTAGGGAACCCGATGAGGTACCCTGCCCACCTGCACACTAGGGATATACTCTACCAGGGATAGTCTGCGGCAGAGGCTGGGATGGGCACTCCAGGGAAATGCTACTACGGATGTACACTGGATGCCGATTCTGAGTGCTGCGCAGGCCAGGGCGTGGTCACTTAACAACATTCGTCTCAAGGGCCGCTCTGAAGGGATTGCAAAGCTCCGAGGCCAATACCCGTCCCTACTTTGTACGGCCTGCTTGATGCCCTGCTTGCACGGGGCGAAACTTTGACTTGCGAGACTAATACAGGCCTGTGGAGCTGTGTGCGTGGAGCCATGTGCGGGCAGAGTGGTCAAAAGCCCAAGTGGGTAACGCAGAAGAGCGGCGAGCTGACTATCCCTCTTGTCTCGGCAGGCCAGAGTGTGTTCTGAAGCTATTTGATCCCTCTGCCGTCATAACGAAGTGCTAAGTGCTTGATCTCATCGCGCATGTCCCGCATGTTCTAAAATCTAAACAAGCCCACACCATTCCACTAAGCCCAAGTGCTCCAAGCGCATTACCAAGCAGTCCTCGATGTCCTCGAGGATGGATTGCACCAACGTCGGCAGTGCCTCGGAGCTTCTAGCGCCCTCCAAATCAGGATCAAGAGCGGGATCCGAAGCTCTTCTCAGCCAAGTTGGCTCTATAAGTTGTCTGAAGATTCTGGGCACCAGTCGAGTTGAAATGAAAGCTCACCCGGCAAGCACACCCCAACCCGCTGAAGCAGCGTAATCTACACAAGGGCTTCCACATGGTCCACGAGGTCGGGGACAGGAACTACGACAACTACGATCGACAGTATTTCAACATCTGTCCTTCAACCTTTGTCCAAACCCACTCTCGACACGACACATGCCTGACAACAAAAGCCCGAACCACAGCTCTTTGCCTACCCTACCAGTGGTCAGTCCTTCAAAAGCCAAAACCTACAAAAGCATGCAAGCTAGGCAGCATCCCTTTTGGTCATGCGCAGCCTACTGCGCGTGGGGACTTTCAATATGCGAGGATTTCGGTGCTAGATCAGGGAAACTATCATACACCATCTATGTGTTCGAGAAATCGTCCGCATGTGTTCACCCCACGACTCCGCGTGGCCTCCCACTGCTCCAGCGCCGCCCTGGCCTGCGGAGCATCGGCAAAGGCAGTCTATGCAAAACTGCAGAAACCCCGAGCCGACCGTAAAAAGCTCTGCAAAGTGAAGCGGTTCGCAAATGCAAGACGTGCCAAAATTAAAGGTGCCCCTTTGTCTCCTCTATGACTGCAAAAGCTTGGGTATTGCAATCTGTGCTCTCGGGACGCCTGCCGGGATCTTCGCGGCTTGCGAGCTTTGATGGCAGGCTGCCTGTTGCGTTGGGATAGGGTCGGGCTTGGGAACCAAAAGAAATCTGCAGCGATCTTACCAGACCCATTGCACTAGATGTTTGTGATGCTTGAAAGGAATCCCGGGAACCAACCGGTGCAATCCAGTACCATGGCATACTGCGGCTTCGCATTTCAGCTGGCCTGTTGATGAAGGGCATCTGCAGCACGTCAGCCGCCGTGGCGCGGTCTGCTGGCTTGTAGCGCAGCACAGCAGCCAGCAGGTGGTTGAATTGGGAGCCACGGTCCAGGTGAGGGGGCTTCACCATGGTACCGGGCGCGGCTGAGATGTCGAAGGGAAGCCGCCCGCTCGCCAGCTTAAAAAACGTAACCCCCAGCGCCCAAACATCCACAGGCAGGCCTTGGCATCGTTCCCTCAATTTAAACGGACCACACGCCCTTCACCTGCTGTTTTGATTTCTCTTAAGAGAAAAGGGGACCTGAAGATCTGCGGGCACACTGCAGAACGCCCAGGTCCCCATCAAAATGTTCCAAGTTCCTCATACCAGAGGAGGCCTGAAAATCTGCGGACGCGCTGCAGAACCCCAGGCCTCCTCGAAAAAAGAAAAGGATGCAGTGCCCCTGCAAGTTTCCGTGCCGCTCGCGGAAGATCTCCGGCGCCATGTAAGGCTTGGTGCCGCTGATGCCCGCCAGTCCATGCGCGACATCGTCCAAGCGCCGGGCCAAGCCAAAATCTATGAGCCGTAGCGACGTGGCCAAGGTGTGACGGCCACGTGCGGCGAGCATCATGTTGTCCTGGATTGTAGAGTATTAGTTCCTGTGTCCTTCTTGGCTTGCTCTTGATTTTGAACGGATTGGCAGGTGTCAGCACCTTTAGTGGGAGGAGCGAATCATGTAATGGATCTGGTTTCAGCCTGATGGCGAATGAGCTGTGGTTTTAGCTCCTCTTTGTGTGGAGTGCGATAAGGAAATCCCTGCACGGGACCGCTTCCGCACGAGGTTTCAGCTTCCGCGGGCATCAACTTTCATATCGCTTCCGCGGAACCCTTCCGCAGTGAAGTTCCAGCTGAGTTTGCAAGGTTTGCTTCCGCAAGTGCGGGCTCAAGTCTTGAAGCTGTTGTTTGGGCCTTTGGGCAAGCTTCGCGTATAGCTTCAAACACCAACAAAAGGAGAATCCTTTGGAATGTCGATGCAAGCTTTTAAGTATACGTAGCGTGTGAAGACACAAGCAAACACATCTGAAGAGGCTTAGGTGGCTTGCGGCTTCGGTTTCCAATCCAACTTCCGGTTTGTGCTCTTGGGGGTAGGGAATGTCGGCGGGCTTCCAATCCATAGTTGGGTTTAACGACGGTGGGCAACCACTCTCTCTCCTGCAATCCGTTCCGATATCTGAGGCATGACTTATCTTTAGGTACATAGAGCTTCCGCGCACCTTCCGCGGACCAACTGCTTCCACAGAGCTTCCGCTTGCTTCCGCGCCCACAGTCCCATGCAAGTTCTCTCGGCCGAAGCGATTCATATCACACGGCGCACTCTTAATGAAAGAAGCGCCTAAAAGAACACGGCTCAAGCGGAAACCAACTACCGCCAAGCATCGGGCTTGAGGTCCCGGTGGGCGATGCAGAGCCCGTGCAGGTAGGCGACCGCATCGGAGGCTTGACGGCACACCTTCCTCAGCGCGTCCACGTCGAAGACGCCCCGTCTTTGCAGGGCTTCTGCGAGAGAACCGCCTGGTGTGTCGGTAGTACCCTTCATGCCCTCGCCCTGTTCTTCCCCAGACCTCCTGCGGATGGTTGCTGTTCTGCGGGCTCTACGTGGTTTCGACTCGCACACTCGCACCCGGCAGGCACTTCTCATCTCTCAAGCGACGTCTGTTGCTACATGTACGTGTATAACCATGGCCTCAGGGTGGGCCTTTAGTTTCGGAGGTTGGGGTGCACATGCCAGGGCACCGCTGAGAAAGGCGAAAACCATCTGGAGCTGCCCAGAGGTCTCATCCACGGCCAGTGCCTGCACGATGGCCGGGTGCCTCAGAAGGCGTGCAAACTTGCCAGCTCCGTGTGGCTTCGCGTCTGGCCTCAGCCCCTGGAGCAGGGCCAACTCCTCCCTGGCGGCCTGAACCGCGTCTCCGTCGTCCTGCGCGCAGAGCGGCATGAGCCGAAGAATCGGACCGGAATGCCGAATGGTTAGTGCAAGAGTGCGCGGGGAGGCTATTTGTTGCCTCCAGGGGGCACCCGTCTGGTTCAGTTGGAGAGCGCTGCAGCGGGCAGCCATTACAGAAATTCCATATCGTTCGTATGTCAAGTCAAGCTTGGCTCTCAAATGTTCGCTGATTCGGAGCCCGATGCTCATTTGCATGTTCAGCTACTGAAACAATCACGGTCATGACCCCAGTGCCTGTGCTACGACTGCCGCCTCTTCGCATCTAAACCTACATCCCTACACTGCAAGCGGTGACGCGGCTCCTCCTCCATGACCTTGACAGCCACAGGCCGCTTGGTCACCGTGTCAAACCCCTCAGTGCGAAGTGGGGACTCCGAGTCGGTTTGACTGCTGGCCTCCGTGCCTTGAACACGGTGCCGAAGCTGCCGGCCCCCAGCGTCTGGGAGAGGTCCTCGGTGCGTTCCGGGCCGGGGCCCATCGAAACAGAACTCTGGGGATCTGAAAGGACAACACGTTGCAGTAGACTCAGCAGACATGGGAGAGGGAAGACCGGGTTTTTGCATCGAAAGGGTCCTGGCAAACCCTCACTGAGGTAATGGACTGACCTCCCAGTTTGCACCAGGGCACCCGGCATGAACAAAGCAGGGCATAAGCCCATAGTGGGAGGCATCTCACTTGTATGTTGTCCGTTTCCAGGGGCAGATTAAGAGGAACATGGTACTCAAGATGACGATGTTACTTGGTGCCAACAGAATCCGCAGGAGAGTTTTGGAGGGCAAATTCGCACGTCACGCTCCCACATGTGTTTCTTAATGGGCATCACTCGCTGTCAGGGTTGCCACATCGCCCCTCCATTTAGAATGGGGCGTTTCCGTTGGGGTTGTGCAAGACTCCTGGCAGGGTCTTCGCAAGTTGCAAGCCGGACTCTTTTTCGGGAGAAGCGTGTTTTGAAACTCTTAGGTCGGACTTCCCGCAAGCGCTGTCACATACTCCCAAGAAAGCCTGCAAGGGCCCTTAAGGCAGCAGAATCCTTGCCCAGCTCATCTCCAGTAACTGGAAAACATCCTACACTGGCCTTGCCAAAGCTTTCTCCAGACTTTCACCCCACCACCAACCGCAGCTTCGAACATCCCCACTTTTGTCCCCGGAAATCCCAGACCGGGATCCTCCCAAATACGGCTAGCTTCTAGCCCAGGCTCGACTTCAAAGCGCGAGGGCAGCGTCATTGGAGTGACGGGCGGTGGCGGGAACAGGAGCACGCTTTGAGCCGGGATCTAGCGGATGCCACAGAGCAGACACTGCATCACACTTGTGGAACTGGAACACCAGCCAAGCCAACACAGTACGAAGAAAGATCATGCAAACAACATCGATGCTAGTTCGACAGGCATACATCCAAGGCCTTGCCCCTGAACACTCTAATCAACAGCAGCACTCAAGCTTCGAGTTGTCTTCCGGACTGTCAGCGGCCTCCAAAGAAAGCCATGAGCAGTGTGCCAGGGGCCGCTACAAGTACCGCAAACGAAATGTGCTGTGTGCGCAAGGGCCGCAAGGGAGGGGCTGAAGCTACTGCCAGTGCGACTCTGCGACTGCGCGGTGATACCACCTGCAGCACTGCGATTCTGTGACCATTGCTGCGCCTTACGACCACGAATCCTGGCTTTCTGAAGCTTCGACTTCTTCCTGAGAGAGGGCCAGGGTCTCATCGTCCGCACTCGTCTTAAGAAAGAGCCAGGCAGAAGCGGAAATTCGGGCGATGTCCAACTAGCTGCTAAAGGTACGGAGTGCTGTTGGGATCCCATAGGTTCGTAGACGGCCAGGCGGGCGCACGCAGCCGAAGCCAGCACTGCAGTCTCAGGCCGTCGCACGTGCCTGGAAGCAAGGAAAAGCTGCGGCATGCGAAAGCAAAGGCCGCGAGGAATTTAATGACACCTGTCCTTCATCCGCAGATTTCAGCTGTATCTTCTGCAAGGTGCCTGAGTGCTCTGCGACGACGAATGCTCTGCGTAAGCCCAGCCTCATTGGATTCGACTTCCCCCCCTCTATCTCTCTCGCTCTCTTGGCAAATGGGGCATTCGCTACGCACTGCGGCATTGCCGAATCCAACCAAAGCGCGGCGGCTCATCACTGGCGAGGCGTGATCTCTACAGCAACGCACTCCCATACAGTTCCACCATCGCAATTGTTGTCTTGAACTCGAGACCTGTCAGAAACCAGATCAGAACTCATGCCAAGGCATGTCTGTGCAGAGGCAAAGGCCGGGACATGCAAGCCGTTGAGAGAAGGGAGGAGAATGGAAGCCGACGGCGCTCCCCTGCACATATGCACTCGAAACATCACAAAACTGCACATGCGAGCAGCGGTCCTGCTAGAGACACATCAATCGGCCCTCAGAGACTCCAAAATGCTCCAAAATCCCTTCTGCAAGGGGCCACAATTGTGCCAAGCCCGTGGCCGTGTCTTCGAAAATGTCTGTTGCCTCTTTTCTCGAATCCGATCAACATGATCGCATGCACGTCTTACTGTAATGTGTGTCCGCAGACCACATCCACCGGCACAAATTCAACAACTTGATCAATGCTTCCACGTGCACAAAGCCAACATGATCAAACGCCACTCAGCGACGCGGCAAACTCGTCTGCACCTGGACCTCCGCGTGTACATACATATATATATATATATATATATGCGACGTAGTCAAGCGCGTCGCGTGCACTCTTCATGATAGTTCATGATCACGCTCGCTTCTGAAGTCTTTTGCTTGCCCGAGGCGTCAATATGCTCGATTGCGAGCCCTCATGCTGCGCAAGGCGCAGTCGTGGAATCCACTCGTGCAGTGAGACGAGCTACGACTACTGTCCACTACTCGAGCCGATCATCCCACAGCAAGGTTCTGCAGCCCATGTCCTTGAAAGCCATGTAGACGCGCTGCACCATCTCGTCTTGGAACGTCTTCGTGTCGTAGCCGCACTTTGACAGGGACTGCTTCTGGNGATCATCCCACAGCAAGGTTCTGCAGCCCATGTCCTTGAAAGCCATGTAGACGCGCTGCACCATCTCGTCTTGGAACGTCTTCGTGTCGTAGCCGCACTTTGACAGGGACTGCTTCTGGGAAGAGTCGAGGGCAATTCGTCGACGGATTGCTGTTAAAGATGGTGGCAGCAAGGCTGCTGCCTCTAAGACTTGCGGATCGCCAACACATGCTTTGCACGCGGAGATCTCGGCTTCCTTCTTCGTCTTGGCGAAGCCATAGAAGGTACGATCGAAGAACTCCGGCATCAACAGCTGGGCAGCAAAACCAGTGGTGCAGCGTTCATGCTTGAAGGTGCACTTTGCCTGTGCCGATGTGTACCTCTCGAGGAAACCGATCACTGCGTCCTTGGGCGTCAGGCCCGCGATATCCAGCCCGATCTGCGACCGCATGCCCCAAGCGACCTCCGCAAGCCGACCGCTCTGGAGCAACTCCAGCAGCATCGCCGGCTCCGGGTAGTCCCGCATCTGGATTGNCAGGCCCGCGATATCCAGCCCGATCTGCGACCGCATGCCCCAAGCGACCTCCGCAAGCCGACCGCTCTGGAGCAACTCCAGCAGCATCGCCGGCTCCGGGTAGTCCCGCATCTGGATTGTCTCCTTTCAGCTGAAAACGCTATCTGGTCATAGCTTCCCCTCGGCCAATATTCAAGAACACAGTCACCCCAGCAAAGTCCTAACTCTCGAGGGGACTTGCAGACTTAGTCTTGCACTGTCCTCTGCCCGAGGGGACCGACAGGGGCGTGCAGGGATGATGTTTGTTTTGTGATTGGGGGAAGGAGTGTTACGCACCCGATGTACAAGAGCTTCCGCCTCAGCACAACCTCAAACCAACAGAACAACCGTGTCAGGCATAAGCGTCCTCGGCATGTTCTTCTTTTACATCCGGGTCGTACTTGGCATCAGTTGTAGAAGTGTCCCAGCTTGCGTCCCCAGGATCAGGCTGCCCACCAGGATCTTCCTTCAGGGAATCACCTCCCTCATCTTTGATGCCCGAGTCGAGCTTGGCGCTACCCCACTCAGGAGCCTGGGCCTCAGCCTCGGTCTTGGCTGTGTCCGAAACTTCCTTCAACCCACCCACGGTGGCCGTCTCATCCAAAGCCTCGGACTTCTCCTCTTTGCAGATTGCAGAGGAAGGCCGGGCAGAGTCAGCTGTGCCGTCGTGTGCCACGGACGCTTCGGGAAGGCCGAACTCAACTTTGACCCTCTTGCAAGCTGCAAGTTGCGTAGCGCGCCGACGCATTTACAGATGTCTTGCGTTGAGAGGAATCAACTGCTTCATGGCAAATGAAAGTGAAAAATGAGCGATCCTTTGTCTGATGCCTCTGCTCTCCATGAAGATGTTATTGCTGTTGCTGTTGCTGTCGCTGTGGGTGTTGTTGTTGTTGTTGTGTTGCCGCGGGTTTGTCACGTGATTGACATCCACTGCCACGTTCTATTTCCTTATCTTTGATTATCTGATGTGATTGTTGTGTCGAAACTATCACATAGTGCTCACTCCCTAGGTTCTAAGTTCTGGAAAGAAAGTTCGAAAGCCTTGCACACGCATGCACACGCGGTGCATGGACATGCCTGCTTCAGAAGAGCACTGCATGGCTTTAGCGGGGCGCACGTGGTGTGCGGGCGCAGGGGATGCTGGTGCAACAGCGGAACATAAAGAACGACAGCCGCTTCAGCAGCTCTGCTTGGCAGACAGGGCTCTGGCTCCCATTCTCCAACGAAGTCCAAGCTAAGCGAAACGACCAGTTTTGGAGTCCGCAGTCAACACCAGGACCTCGAAGTGAACTTGCATGCTATGCGTGCACATCAGCGAAAAACTGCACAAGATTGCAGAAGCGTATACAAGCGTGCCGCAGTCGAGGTGGGCGTGATGCTCTCCAAGGTCCCCGTCCCCATCACACGCGGCTCCGTCACGGCTCTGAGTGCTCCGCGCACGACCGGACGGACTCCTCCGACCTGAAGAGCTCTGGGCCCGGAAAAGGAGGGTCCATCAGGGTTTATAGAGTTTCGGGGTTGGGGTTTAGGCTGTCGCGATCTGGGAGGGCTCTGGTTTGAGCCTGCACAACTGGTGTAGATGGTCTGTCTGATAATCCGAGCAGTGCATATTTCCTCGGCCACGTTAATCAGCATGTCGTCTTTCATTTTCTGATTCTTTGCTCTGTCCTGCTGCCCGTCATCCTCCCCGTGCTGCCCTTCTTTCTTGCTCTCCTTTTCTCTGCCTGAATCTGCCTGTAGTCCCTCCCTCTGATTGACGGTAGTGGCGTGTTGCTGGTACTCCTAAATCCAAAAATTTTAAAATCGCCTAGGTTGCGGGTAAGGAAGCCCGGGGCCCCAGGCCGAGCGCCTGGGCCCCCTGAGACCCCAAAAAGGCATCACCCAATGCAGCGTGCAGTCACCGTGGAATCTGCACAAACACGGCAAAGACCAGCAGTAACACAACAAGAACCAGGTGTTGAGGACATTCCCCGGAGAAAAAACCTGCCATCTGTCCGGAACTGAAAAAAAAGGACTTTGGCATCATGAGAAGACGGGCCTTACGAGGATTCGAAAGGGTTTATTAGGGTTTTATAAAACCTTTAACCGTAGTTCTTTTGTGGGGATTTAAACTAGACCTGGGTTTCGTTGGGCATGTCATGGTACCTTGTCTTGCCAATCCCGCGTGGTGGATGCCAGCCGATTCGCAAAGGAGGGCAACCTGTGGCATGCAGCCTCAGGCTGAAAGCCAGGACGAAGACTTTCGGTTGGACACGGCCCGATCAAAATGTCTGTAGCTCAGAATTTAATTTATTTGTCCTTCCAAGGTAATCTGTAGCTTGTGCAGTGGTCTGGAGGAATGAGTCCGACAGGAACCCCTTTAACATAATGAATTTTCTGGCACTGCTTGAACACTCAAAGCCCCCGGCCGCAACACGGCTCTGCAAGCTCTCCCATCCGGCAGCAGTCGCAGTTCAGATACGAAGGAGAGTTCATGTGAGCAGATTCTCTGAAGAACTGGTTCGGGAAAAGCCCATGCCGTGTGCTGGCCTGCACCATAACTTTGGGCACAAGCACGTCTTGATGTGCTGTCGTGGTGGAAAAAGATCGCTCGGAAGTAAGGCTTGGGACTTCTTGCCGCCATTTTAAAGGCGCTAACCCCCTCGTGCATTTCTTCAGGCGTTGCGCTCCCAGCCTAGCGCCGTTTTTTTGGCGCTCAACCTGGGCCTTACCGCCATGTTTTTAGGCGTCAACCCCAAAACTTGAACCCCAAACCCTCGTCGTCGGATGAATTAAAGTAGGGATTAAGATTTAAGGATTTGGGAAGTTCAGGGTTGTGGACGATCAGGGAGGACAGCATTTCTGAGACCTGGAAACTTTCGCGACCCCGCCCTATTAGATGACCTGCAGCACTTCGAACTCCCTACAGACTACCATAGACTACCCACAGACCGCACCAACTCCACTATGGCTAACAAGTGAAGGCGTGACCCCAAACCTTTCGACCTTATTGGATTAAGGTGTCAATCGTATTATCCGCAACTGAACCCCTTTTAGTCTTAGAGCCCAGAAGTTAAGCAAGTATCGATAATCATAGGGTTAAGATTTCTGAGAACGGTGAGTATTACAGCTCGCACCTTCAGCTCTGCACACGCTTGGGCCAGCTTCAAAAGTAAAATGTTTGCCAGGGTCTGCAAGCATGTGAACCTTCGTTGCAGGGCGGCTTCTGTTGCGGTCACCTGTGGAACCTGAATAGTTGAAGGCTTTCATGGACATGACTCAGACTCAGACCAGCTTCAGCATGCAGCGGCTGCACTGAAACCGAGGCCCCCAGTCGTCATTGTGCGAGTCTCTGCGGGCAAGAGGTTTCGCTACCCAAAAGGGAACTGCAAAGGAACTGGAGCAAACGTTTCCGAAACCCTCAGGCTGCCCTCAGGGCCCGTTTTCGCGGCCGCGCTTGGCCTGGAGTCTGGAGAGGAGGAACCAAGGCTAAATGATTTTTTGGCGTGGGAAGGGAATTTTCTACTTGCCTGCCGCCTGCCCTTTGAGCAGCGCATTTACAGCTAACGGAGCAGCGAAACGCAGGAAGCAAAACAGCCTGGCTGTCGACTCCTCAAGCTCCAGACACCCTTTGGTGCCACTTAGGAGCTGTGTACCATGGTGCGCCAGCAATAAAGAGTTAAGAATTAAGAGGGCTTCAATCAACAGAAGCTGGTGCACTGTGACCATAAGGACAATGTAATCGCACAACCATGGCTGAAAGTCGGGCAGGCTATGCTATCTCCGCGTTCCCCCAAATCCCAAATAGCCCGTCTACGATCCCCAGGCCAACATGTGCAGGTTAAAAACCACGCGAGCCCTGTGCGAACGAGTCCAGCCATCGAGCTTCGTCAATGGCTGCGACACATACCTACTACGACTATCATTATCGCAACTCAAGCTATGCTAGCTGCCATCTGCAAGTCTGCCTAGGACGGCCGGTCAATGAGCAGCAAACAGATCAGAAGGCGTCGTCGAAGTTGGGCAAAAAATCCTCGAGCTTCTCATAGAAATCTCCTGGTGCTGCTTCTGTGACTTGTTCCAGCAAAAAGGCAATGAATTGGCCAAGAACAGAAGACTCCAAGCCCCAAACCAGCGAATGACACTATCTGCAGGCAAGGCACCGGAATTCACCTTGTTTTGTCGGACTTGCTCTGCAAAACGGTTGATGTGTGCCTGAGCCAGGTTAGATCTGGGAGCTTCAGACAAGAGGCCTAGTCGTAAGGACGATGTCCGCAGGCAATCATATCATCTCATGATCCCACGAGCACGTCTTTTGAGACCCATTCTCCCAAGTGAGGCCCGACAGTCCAAGGCATCGGCCAGGTAGGTCTCGAACTCCAACCAATCTTGGAAGTCTCCCTCCTTGCAATCCGCACGCTGCCATTTCCGAGAAGACTGCGCAGCAAAGCATCCTGGCTCATTCCGAAATACATGTGGCCCGTTCTTCACTTCGAAGCGAGATCTCGAACGAAACTGTCAGAAGTTGACCCCTTCCGACCTGATAGCTGAAACTTAGGACGCAGCCCAGCCTGCTGCCTGAGACCGCGCTGCGCGCAACGTGCAAAACATGCGTGGGCTATTCAAAGCTATTGTCAACATTGCGAACAAATCCAAGACGGCATGGCACCTTTATACCGACCCCTAATAGGCGACTTTACATGATCCCTGTCTGGAATCCTATACCACTCGTCAAGAATGCCGAAATGTTCTCCTAATACTTAACACATGGACTATAGCTCACATCATGCCAGCTGTCGCGGATACTCTTTTGCTTCTCCGGCGCAAAGTGCAGGAACTCTTTGCCAGGCCTGCCCAAAGCAAGATTTCGATACAGTTCACCGAATCAAACATCTACCACCCCGGATTTGCTAGATATCTGCCCTGTTGCAAATGCAGCAGTCTCAGCAGGTCTTCACTTCTGTCGCAGCTTCACGAGGCTAACAGCAACTATTCTACCGCCAGGCACAATTTAAGGCTGGCTTTGAGGCTTTCCAGTTGCTAGGGCATGCTTCCCGAATCTGGCTCTGCTCGTGTGTCGGTAGGCATCATTTCTGAATGTTCACATCCGCCAACAGGGAACACGGAGCAGCACGTCAGCATGTTGAGGGTGCAGATTGGCCCGTGCATCAAAGCCGTCTGAGAAGCGCGCTTGAAATACCTCACGACGTCCTCGTCATCGCCGCAAGCAATTGGATGACCCCAGACGTCTTTTTTCTTCAGGAGCTTCTCCTTGACCTGCCGCGAACCAAAAATCCGGCCTGACTCAGGCCGGAATCGAGCCAGCCCTGCCTTCCCCAATTCAGTATCCTGAAGAAACTTGGGAAGATAGTACAGGCACTTCCTGAGCGGAGCTTGAGCATTGCAAGATGAAGCCACTGCCACCGCAGCTGCTCGCTGTCCTGTTCTGCGTTCGAGCATAACCAAAGAGGAAACTGAAGGCTTCAAGACGAGTGGCAGTGTAAAGACCGGGTTGCAGTTGAACCATGAAAAGATCCACTCCCGCTTGCATTCGGTAAAGTCACCTCAGACAGGTCAGTACGGATCCGCAGCTGCGATTTTCAGCTCAACCCGTCTCCGCGGTTGTTTCAACCCGTGTGCACGCAAGTGTCGTATGTGCACGACTGCATGGGGACCGACACGACATTTCAGCTGTCGTTTTTTCTGAAACCATCTCCTTACAGTCTAGAGAGGTCTGAGTGACACCCTCAGCTCCGAGGCTTTGTGGCCGTTTCGCTTCTGCCGCTCCGGATAACTCAAGACTCAAATCTGGAACGCTTCAAGAAGGCTTGATTCATCGAGTGACCTTCACGTGCATCAGGGCTCTCCTCCTTGAGCAAGGGGTACAGCGCCCGGAGGGACAGGACCTTGCAGCGACAGCAGTGCCTCTCATGATTCGGAGTGAGTGCTCCGATGTAGTTGGAGACATCCTCCGAAAGTCTGATGCTGGCAAGAACCAAGGAATTGCGAGCACGTGCATATTATTTTCACTTGCCACTTCTTGGTGCCAGCAAGTACCAGCATGAGGCAGCTCAAGACGTGAGGATTATCTTAGTGGAAGAGGATCAGGTGTCGGGCAACAGTCTGAGAAAAGCAAGAATTTTGCGGAGTGATCCGGCAGCGATGGCGGACGCACAGGTTGGCAGAAGGCTGAAGAGCACCCCGTGCAGGGTCCCCGGCCCAGACCAAGCAGCTCAGAGCCTGGGTCACACCCGTCGTATGCC
This sequence comes from Symbiodinium sp. clade A Y106, assembly GCA_003297005.1. Lineage (NCBI taxonomy): Eukaryota > Dinophyceae > Suessiales > Symbiodiniaceae > Symbiodinium > Symbiodinium sp. clade A. The sequence goes on from BGNK01004199.1 coordinate 37,154, forward strand.
ATGTATGCACCCATCTATGCCAATGCGCAGCTCGATGCTCGGAGCTGGTCAGAAGCGGAGGCCCGCACATAAGTGACCAGCATCAGGACGACCTTCTGCCACACTGGAGCGCCCTTGAGCACGAGGCCTCGCGCTGTCGCTCTTGCGCTCAGATCAAATCTTGGGCATTCTGCGTCGTCCGCAAGTGTTTTTGTCTCTCTTTCTGTTTGGAGTGTGGGATAGCTGGGGAAGTTTTGCTCGCTCATGAAGTCACGAGCTGCACCAATGAGGCTGCCAGTCTCGTAAAATGCTTTGCCCCCCGGCCTGCACGAAAAACCCAGGTCATGGCGCAGGTGCCGATTAGTGCTAGGGGCACACACCCCCAAACCATCCACCTCGACAGCAGCACAATAAGCACATGCGAACCTACGAACGGCTTTGGGCAAATGCGGATATCAGAATATGTTGGAGTCAACACAGCGACGTTGGATGCATAGTGGATCGCACATTCATCTCCTACCGATCACAGGCGTTCACATTGTCAGTCCAAACCGTAACTGCCAGTATGGACAGAAGCCGAGACAACCAAGAAACCTGCGAGGCCTGTGTGGTTCCAATGCAACATGCTCCAAACAAGACATGGCATCGGCTCTCAGCTTCCTCTGCTGGGTCCTCCGCACGCTTCGGTCCAACTTGTGGGTGCTGTGAAAGGCAACCTGGCGGCGAACGGCCGCGTGTCAGCTTTCGGTGTATGCATTTGTGGGGCGTGTTGTTGTTGGTGTTGGTGCTTGTGCTGGTGCTGGTGTTGGTGTTGGTGCTGTTGTTGGTGTTGTTGTTGTTGGCGTTGGCGTTGGCTTTGGGGTTGGGCATTGTGGTGGCTGCTGGTGGTGGTGGTGGTGGTCTATGGGTGTGCATGCACGTGCGAGAGTTTGTGTCTGTGTGTGTGCGCTTGCATGAGCGCGTACATACATTGACGTACGTACATGCAATCTACCTATGCATGTTTTTTTAACTATAGGTCCTATAGGTGCACATACACATACACGACATACACACAAACACATGCATGCATGCTTGCATGCTTGCAGACATACAACAACTTAAACACAGTCCATCCCCTACATACATTACGCACATTACATGCATTAGGGTGCTGGGTTGTTCACGGCACTATGTTCAGAAATTGTGTGGGGAAACTCGGGAAACTGCGCGGGCAAATTTCGGGAATAGAGATCAGTATTTTCAAGGAGGAAAAGGAAATTCAGGAATAGGCGAAAGCACATTCGGGAATTCTGGAAAGCTTTTTCAAGAATTCTCCGAGCATATCACCATACATTTCTACGCGCCAACTACATGCATGTAGCCATGTAGACCGGAATAGGGCCCATCGTTGCATATGCAAGGCACGATTCCAAATATGACGCCGGACGACCGGACGACCCCAACAATCACCATGCTTTTGTAAGCGTCATCTAAATGCATATTGCCACGTGTGTCTAATTAGAACCCATCGTTGTATATGGAATACGCAAATCCAAATCGTATATGCATCAAATGAAATCAATACCCATGACCTGGTCATGTGTGTGTGTGTGCGTGTGTCTGAGTACGGCTCATAATTGAATATTCCAGTGAATATTTATATATATGCACAATATTAACGACATGGTCTGATTAAGGCAAGCCAAGCCTACCCATGCTGCCAAGCTCCCCCCACAGGATCGCCATGCACTTCTAGATGCCATCTAAATGCATACGGTCACCTGTATCTGGCCCCCTCAACCCCCCACCCCCGCGGAAGCCAAGCCATGCTGTCAACTCCCGCCGGAAAATCACCATGCATTCTACATGCATATGGCAACATGTATTGAAGTAGATAAACACAGCGCGCAGATGTTGTTTCTGAAAAATGCGGCTCCTTGCTCTTGAATTTTGCCAAAAATGTGTCTGAAAAATTCCCTCGTATCTTCCCGAAGTCCCTCTTCCAGTTTCCTGACCCATGGTTTCCTGATTTTCCCAGTGTATGCCTGAAAAGGTTAGCTCTCACATGCATTACTGAGTGCTCCAGTGAGCCTAACGTGATAAGGGTGCCCGTTTTTCTGTTTTGGGGGTCTGGGCTGGGGAACTCAGGTTTCTGAACATGCGCCGCCAACTTTTTCAATCTTGCGTGGCGAAGTAGGTGCTGCCGGAAGAGCGGGCCTGGGGCCAGGTGCTGTTGGTTTGAGGTTGGAGGGATATTGAAGGGTAGGGCAGCTGCAAGGGTGATTTAAAGTTGCCAATACTACTACTTAATTACTGACTACTATTAAGTAATACTACTACTGACCCAGCTGTATGAACTTCTGCCCCCAGAAGATGGGCTTCAAAGAAGCAGGGCTCAAGGCTCACAGGCTTTTCTCCCACTGACAAAAGGGTAAGGTTTGGACTCTCACAACCAGGAATGTCCGGGCCAGATGGGTAGGTCGGCAGAGGGACTAGACTGAGTGGGTGAGATCAAAAGCAAGGCAGCAACAGCCCCCGTAGCGCCTGGCATCTGCTGCTAAACTGACAAGGTAGCCTCCACCCTTTTCAAGAATGTGGCCTGCCTTTCTTGACCTGTAGAACCCGAAGCCTTCAACGCATTACCCGAAGCCACGCTGAGATAATTCATAAAGGTTTTGTTGCGGGAGTCGAAAGCGAAGCCCGAATCTATTTATTGAAACGAAACCAAGCCAAAACCCAAACCTTAAACCACAAGGCTTAATTTAAAGCTAGCATCAGCAATCCCAAGAAGCAATATAGGCATCCTCTATGGCAGAGACATACTGAGCTGAAGGCTTCCGTTCTCAAATCCTTACTCCAGACCCTTACTTACTAGATCCGGAACTCTGAACCCAAAGCTCTGCTCCCCTAAGTCCAAGCTCTGGATCCAAAGCTTGGCAGCCGCACCTTGAAGGACTTGCCGATGGCCATTGGCACGAAGGGCCTGCGAATGAAGATTGGGACCTCTAAGCTGCTGTCCTTGCAGCGCAAGGAAATGCCCGATGAAAAGAAACCGGGAACAAGCGGTTTTTCTGCCCCCGGTGCTGCTGCACTGATTGCAAACAAAAGCAAGATAGCCTTGCAGAAAAAGCCAAGAAGAGGCGCACCGCCTAATAGCACGTAAGGAGGAAAGTCTGCAACTAAAACGGAAATATAGGACTGCTGCAGTAATGTCCCATTCAAATTTGGGCTTACGTGCATCTTGGTTGGGCGTTCTGCACGAAACCAGATTGCCCAGCATCTGCAATCTGGTTCAGCTGCCCCTTACACCACACAGACAATGTGGTGTAGCTGCTTCTCTCAGCTATTTTGACCGCACATTCTCTGCTGCAACGTGATGTAGACTGCATCAGCTCATCATCACACCTTGTTTTTTTTTCGACGTTCCTTTTCCTGGTAAGCATCTTATACTGGGAGAGCTGATTCCTGCTGGACTAGCAAACTAAATTCTGCAGATGAGTTGCAAGAAGCATGCAGCTAGAAAATGCGCAGCCTGTGGGTGCTGCCTTCTGCGCAGCGGCGCAGTTTCGTTTCTGCACTTCGACAGAGCGAACGAAGAAAGTTTCGATTTGGTCAAGGTCTCATGAAGTAAGAGAATTGTAATATCGAGAACGAATCCTACTAGTAATGGCAATTAACAATAATCATAAGAATAAGTAGTAGTAGTAGTAGTAGTAGTAGTAGTAGTAGTACCAGTACTAGTGCTAGTCCTAACCATTACTTGCGGCAGTAGTAGTAGTAGTAGTAGTAGTAGTATTAGTAGTAGTAGTACTACTACTAGTAATAATTACTAGTTACTATTTTGTAGTTCTAGTTACTAGTTCCAGGACTAGTACTAGAAAAATACTGTAGTAATAGTTGTTGTTGTACAAACTTGTGTGGGCACTTGATGTCTTTCAATGTCCTTAAACTGCCGCACCGGCATTGTAATTCTATTTGCTGAAACCCTGTGTGCTTCTGAGCTTTGTTGGCGTGATAATCGGGACCAGACGGCCTCTGTAAAATCAGCAACACAATAGGGGTAAGGTCTCTTACAATATCATTGTAACAGTGGACGATTCAAGGGTAAGGGCAGCATAGTGTCAACGCGACGGACCCAGTCAAGGCTGTTCAGTGCCCAGGTTTTAGGTTTCAGGGATTGGGGCTCAAGGTTGGACCACATCATGAATAGGCCTTACCCGGAACAAGACCAGTTGGAACAAGTCATGCTTGTGTTAGGAGTCTACCGGCGTCTGACTGATCCCTGTCCCCCTAATCGGCCTCACTTGATTTAGGTTATCCATAGCAGTTCATTTCAACCCAAGACGCCTAACCTGCAACCTGTTTGCGTCCAGATGCTGCGCCTAAAAGCCAGATTCTGGGGACATGAAATCATGCATGACCACAGGTATACTCTCTGTCCCAAGTTTTAACTTTACTAGCGAGTTGCATCAACTGTAGGCGACTGAGGGCTCTTTACCATTACAGGAAGCGGAAGGCATCTGAAGCTTTGTGAAGTAAGAGCCAAATTAAGAGACACGCATAGGAGTGGAGCAGGGCTATCGGCGTTTTTTTGTTTGTTTTTGCTGGTGTTGGGGCGGGGGGTAGGGCTTCAGGTTTGGGATCGGGATTCTAGCTATTAGTCTTTTGGTGGTTTGGGGTCACAGTGTAGGTGTGCACTAGGATTTGGGGTTGCGAAATCAGGATCGAACCACATGGTGAGCTCTACGGGTTTGTGTCATCTAGATAAAACCTGGATAAAATGGGGGGGGGGGCGCAGATTTCTGCGGTTATCTGCGTTAACTGCAGCTGTAACATGTGTTGTGGTTTTTATAATAAAGCAGCGGTGGTGAGTAGCTCGAACCACATGGCTTCAAGTAATTAGAGGCAGCATGTGAGAGTTTGCATAAATTGGGGAGAGGTGGGAAGGCCCACGATTCCGAATTCCGAAACACGTTTTGCATAAGTGCACTTCCACCTCAGCTAATCCAACTGCTGAACTTTGTGTATATTATGTATATCCAGACATACACTGTGCAAAGTCTAACTGCCTTCGAGCAAGGCACCTCGTCGACCCAGATGTAGCCATCGCTAAAGTCATCGTGCAGGGTATCGTCCTGACCTGTGTACATGTTCGGAACAAAGTAGCCACCACACCGCGCCGTTTGCACAACATCATCGTGCCAGCCTGTCCACATTGATATATACCGTTATCCAAAATGCATATACATATATATATATAAGCTAACCCCCCCCCCGCATGAACTACCGCGAGGTGCCGCGATACCGCCGCCAATCCTCCTACGTGTGGGCTTCAGGTGCATGATCCAATTTTGAAGTTCCGAGGGGAGAGCATATGTTTGACGGCAGCCGGCTTCCCCATGGTGACAGTAGTATGCTGTTCTTTTTCACCCAAGAGAGATGCCGTATAGATCAACGTCTTAGTTCACATGGATCAAAATGCTATGTCGACTAATAACCCCATTCTACATCCCCATAGATCTGAAGGTTAACACAATAACATAGATACATCAGCCTGATTGGCCCCCCCGATAGTAAGGATTTTGCAGTCCCCTTGACCACCCCAGTATTGGATCTGACTCAAAATGCGCCTTACTCGGAAACTTAAGATCGATCTTAAGATCCCATTGGTAGCCTTCGTACTATACCGGATACTTCCCTGAACAGAAACCCAGACCGGTGGCCTCACCAACAGGATAATTAATCCAGATGTAGCTGCGGTATCCGCAGCATGAGCTTTCTATTCTAGACCCCGAAGTCCCGAAGTTTAAAATCATGGCATCCCCAATACGAGTTCCTATTATATTCATACAAGTAAGCCAAATACTGCCCAAACAGTTACTTCAACAATAGACGTNCCGAAGTCCCGAAGTTTAAAATCATGGCATCCCCAATACGAGTTCCTATTATATTCATACAAGTAAGCCAAATACTGCCCAAACAGTTACTTCAACAATAGACGTCATACTCATGCTAACATTAAACTACACAAAACGAACTGCACTAAGAACCACGATCCTTGCTGTGTTCGCTCTGGCGTTGCCCAAATGATGGCCTGTAGGTTTTTTTGGGACTATTTGTTTGTTTACACCAACATTTATATTGTATATGGCATACCCTTCTCACTGTGCTATATGATCGATCATGTCGGACTTGCTGCCAGACTTGCCCGTATACCTGTAAGTACACTTATGNATTTATATTGTATATGGCATACCCTTCTCACTGTGCTATATGATCGATCATGTCGGACTTGCTGCCAGACTTGCCCGTATACCTGTAAGTACACTTATGTGTGTGTGTGTATGCACATACTAACCCTTCTGTTAAACGTGTGCTAGATACCAGCACAATGACGAGAAAAGTTAATTGATCAGCCCAACCCTATCCTTGTCATTCGCAGTTATGTCAAAAGTGGCCGTAATATTCGCCTTAACAGCAGCCCCAAGGTCATCCATAGTAATTTTTATACCACCCATAATCTGACCCCAATGTTTCTTTCTTGAATTTGCAACCATAATCAGCTGGAAGAAATCGTAGTGGTAGCTGTGAGAACCCTGAAATCCTGGGTCCTGGTCTGTGTTAAAGTTTCGATGCTAGTTTTCTATTGACCCCAAAACTGATCCGAATAATGTCCTGGTTATTACCCGGTCTATTGTATAGTACTGACGCTAAGCGGTCTCGAATGGCAATAGTGAGACACTGGAACCTTATATTGACAGCACTAATTCGTAACGCGCGCAAACAACAAATGAAATGCACTCTCTTTGCTAGGAAAAGCTTGGTCTTGGAGTGAAATACCGAGATTTCTCAGGAAAAAGGTGGTTTTGGCGTGAAAAACCAACTGTTTCCTAGGAAAAAGATGGTGTCGGGAAGGAAAACCAACTTTTTCCTAGAGAAAACAAAAAATGGTTCTGGACAGGAAAACCATGGTTTTGGGAAGGAAAACCAATTTTTGCCTAGGGAAAACCACAATAAAAAAACCATCTTTTGAGACACTATGCGGCCAAATGCCAAAAAGATTGTTTTTTTGGTGTTCCCTAGGAAAAGGTTGGTTTTTCACGCCAAAACCATTTTTCCTAGGAAAAAATTGGTTTTTCACGCCCAAACCATCTTTTTTTTCCTAGGCAAAAGTTGGTTTTCCTGTCCAAAACCATCTTTTTCCTAGGGAAAACCAAAACAACCATCTTTTTGGTGTCTGGCCGCATAGTGTCTCAACAGATGGTTTTTTGGTTTTCCCTAGGAAAAAAATTGGTTTTCCTTCCCAAAACCATCTTTTTCCTAGGAAAAAGTTGGTTTATCACGCCCAAACCACGTGTTTCCTAGGAAAAAATTGGTTTTCCTGTCCAAAACAATTTGTTTCCTAGGGAAAACAGAAAAAAACAATCTTTTTGGAGTTTGGCTGTATAGTTTCCCAAAAGATGGTTTTTTGGTTTTCCCTCGGAAAAGTTGGTTTTTGATTGGGAGGGCACCGGCACAGTGTTGCCTTTGACTACGTGCTCACGTCGAACCTGAATGAGTTGACTGACACGTCTTGTTGAAATGTTAGATTGATTTCAGTAGACCTTAAGAGATAGAGGATGCGGACCTCACGTCGAACGTGAATGAGTTGACTGACACGTTCTCTTGAAATCTGGGTTTGTTTTCGGGTTTAGGGTTTCGGGTTTAGTAAGGTTTAGGGTTGAGGGTTGAGGGTGTAGGGTGTAGGGTTTCGGGTTTAGNAGGGGGGGGGGAGGGGAGGGGGAGAGGGGGCGAACCGGGATCATTTGTTTTTGGTGGGGGAACGCGCCAATGTCCAGGTGGGCGCCTGGGCCTTGGTCAAAGCCTGGCATACAATGTCCTTGGTCTTGCGGCGCAGCTATGGTTTATGATGTCCGTGTTGTTCCCAAAATGGTCCGAAGGGTTTCGCAGGCTATCAGGGAGAGGCTTGGCGTTAGCTTCTTGTTGAGTCTCGAGGGTTCTCCGAGAAGAGCCATGTACGGGTTTCGTGGGGCCGTGGGGTGCGTAATTTGGGTTTATAGAACGACAGAATAAACCCGACAGCAAACCATCCATCATAGAGATTCAGGGTTTGGAGTGCAGGGACAACCCGAGTTAAATGCATGTTCGGTATGAGGTTTGGTTTCAGCTTTCTCTTCGTCACCAGATGCTTTTGCCAATGCTATTGCTATTGCAGGCCGGAGGTCACTCGTCGGAAGCTGTCCAGAGGGGTAGACTGGTGCGTGGTGCGACAGGTGCTTTGCATTCACATCCATAAGCTACGTGCCTTGTTTCGGGGAATGCTAGCCTCTGCAGGCTGCCTTGGTATGGTATCAGCTCTTGTGGTCAGTGGTAAGGGTTGTAGTGGAATCGCAACTCACAGCGCTAGTTTGCTGTCTGCGTCACATAGCACTATTAAATGGATCTAGATGGTATCTGAGAGGCAGAGTCATCTTGCCTGCTCCAGCTTGCAGGAAGTCGGTTAGGTAGGTCTGCGATGAGACGACCATGAAATTGTTGCTTACATCACATGCTGGACTTTTGGCCCAGTAGTCTACCAAAATAGCGAGGCCTCCGCCATTCATACGGCATTGTGCGTGGTCGTCGAGCGGTCTGCAAGAATTGAAGAAGCACGACGGATCATGACGGATTCAGCATGCGTTCGGCTTGTTCCCCACATCTTTGTGTGGGGTTCTTACTTTTGGGGCTCTCCCGCTCCTCCTCCTTCTCCTCCTTCTCCTCCTCCCCTCCTCCTCCTCTCTTCCTTCTCCTCTCCTTCTCTGCCACACATCGTCAACATCACGCGCTCATCCTCATGGGCACTCACACCACACACATTATCGTCACTCACTCACACCACACATTACCTCGCCTCCTTCTCTGCCATCCTCATGGCAACCCGCGCCATCTCACTAAACGCCTGTAAACGCCACTAGATGCCCTCTCTAGAGCGGTCTGTTGGATGGCTCCCCGGCCACCACCCTCTGGAAGACTGTTTACAAACACCACTAAACGCCCTCTCTACACCGTTCTGTTGGATGCCGCGCGCGTGGGGGGCTCCCCGGCCACCACCCTCTGGAACACTGTAAACGCCACTAAACGCCCTCTCTAGAGCGGTCTGTTGGATGCCGCGTTTGGAGCGCGTGGGG
>BGNK01004199.1:46752-58307 GCA_003297005.1 Symbiodinium sp. clade A Y106
AGACCGCTCTTGTGTTCCTGTAAACGCCACCAAACGCCCTCTCTAGAGCGCCCTGTTGGATGCCGCGCGCGGGGAAAGGTACCCCGGCCGAGCAGCATGCAGCTGTTCGAACCAGCCCAACCGCAGGTCCTTCCGGATTGCAGCCGAAACGTGACGAGCTTTATGAAAAGCTGCGATTGATCAAGGATTTGCAGAACAAATTGAGTTTGTCGTGCCTAGGTTGCCCTCAGGCCAACATCCCAAGCCACACGGTCCCAACACCTATAAAGACATTGTCCCGAAAATCCCGATAATCCAAAACCCTAAATCCCTATCCGCCCTGAGCCCTGAAACCCCTAAACCGACTCATCCTTCGTATCCAGGTCAATCACCGGCCTCTCCACGCCACCATCTTCGTGCAGCCCAGCCAGCGCAGGCAAGTCCTATAGGTTCGAAAGGAGCCATGCTAAATCTTCGGATGCTGTTTGGCACATATATCGAGAGAGTTGCCGGATACAAAGGGTCGTAAGTATGCAAGCATGCACACATACATGTATGCTGTATGCACCTAAACATGTATAATGCATACATGCACATATATGCACATAATGCAGACATACAAATGCACATACATACATACTTACTACTGATACCTACACCTATACATACATAAAACTGCATACATACACCTATACACATATACATATGTATATATATATACACATGATAATATCTTGTTCATGTACATGCATGCTTGCATGCACAGGTACACATATACATGTAAATACTTTGCTTTTTATTTATACATATCCACATGCATGCATTCATACATACACATTTGATATACAAGCACACACCTAAGCACATATGTACATACATATATATATATATGTACATACATACACATACACACACACAGATACAGGTACCAAGTACACGTACAAATATACCACATGCAGGCACGCATACACATAGGCATTATTGGTATATATATATACATATATATATATATACACACATGCAGACACATACACATATACATGTATATACATACGAAGACATGTTTATGTTTTGCACATAACTGTCGATGTCCTGTATATACAGCAGACATGGTCGTTGTGTGGGTTGCTGCTATCTTGTGCACTGCACATATATATATACATACTGTGCTATTACAACATATATACATATATGTATATGTATATGTACATATGTATATGTATATGTATATGTAGATGTATATGTATATGTAGATGCATATGTATATATATGAGTATATGTAGATGCACACCGCATGTGATAAATATATTACGCCTCACACACTTTTCATGAACACATACACAGCTACACAAGAGTATAAATATATACGCATGTACATATGCCAGTGGTGTGCAATGTTTTCATGACTAGTAACCCACTGCAATAGTGGATATGTTTGGGAGACCAAACGGTGTGCACAGGTCCGATCGTGACGATTGACGACAGCCCGTGCAAGAAAGTGCTGAGTCTTGCTGAGTGCATGCAAATCCTTGAAAGCATTGCCCGACCACCAGGACTCGACTGCATGGATCGGTATTCGCTTGGGTTGCCGACTACCCCCGATCGTAGTGATACCTGATATGAGCTACCCGGTACCCTTACAGGACACACAGACCTACGATGCTGATGCGATTCTCGCTGCTACCGTGCCGCCTGAAAAGAAATCTAAGAAGGGCATCGGCATCAATGCCAAGAAGAAGCCGTTGATGGAATTGACCACACCATCGCCGAAGGCCTCGCATGTCCCAGACATCACTCCACCAAAGGCCCGGCAAGGGACGACAAAAAAACACGCAGGACTATTTGCCATTAAGATCGTTTATACCCGTGCAATCCTGGGTTTTGGTCCTCGAAACAAGCATACTTATCTTGCATCCGTCACCGAATTATAGGTTAATTATAACCTAGCCTAGATTCAACTATAGGTATATATTAATAATATTCGGCACAGGTCGACATGAAGAAGGTGAGTCCGGAGGAGCAAGCCGCACTCAAGAAATCGTTGGGTCCGAAGAAGGGCAAGGGAAAGGCAAGGGCAAGGGCAAGAAAAGCACCGCTTCGGAGCCTGAGCCGGTCTTGACTAGGAAGCACAAGAAGCAGGCTCCCGTTGTGGCTGAGGATGAGCCACCTAAGGGACTGAAACGAAAGAGAGCGGCTTCCGTTTTGAAGTCCACGTCGGAGGTGGATGATAAATCGGCTGCAGAGCCAACGGCTAAGGGAGCCGGTCGTGGCCGTGGCAGCAAAGGCCGTGGTCGTGGAAAAGGGTGTGCATCTGTTGCAACCGGTGATGCAAAGGCTTATGGATGTGCTCGCTGTCGGTTTGCAAAGACGGGCTGCAGTCAGCGCAGAAAGCCTGGCTACAAGCCCCGGGTTCCTCGCTCGGGCAATGCCTGAGCGACCTAGATCCTTCAGAAAGGTCGACTTTTCGTATCGGTCACAGATCGATAAAGCTCCAGCGGGGTGCAATCTGCAGCTGCTAGCAGTCGGTAGCATCGTCTGAGTTCTGCGAGAGGTTTGTCATGCAGGGAAATCCATGCATGATATGGGGAGACAGCCTGAAATCTGATCGAAGAATTTAAGCCCTGCCCCAAACCCTTATGGTCTAGCCGAGCAGTGTCCTAAAGATTTGCAGACTGTCGTTGTCAGCGCTCTGTCGATAGCGACTTACGGCGAGCTGACTCGGGAAATCTACGGCTATCGTTAATCATTTCGAGTTTCAATGTTTGCAATTGACTGTAGCTCGGATGAGGTAGGGGGTTCCACGCCTTGGTTTCACACGGTCCGGCCAGGCCGCTGCTGATCGATGAGCAAGGCATGGAAGATTCGCAAAGGCTTCCACAAGTCCCGCGCCCCCGTCCTCTGGCAGTTGGGTCATATTGATCTTTCTGTACGCATGTGCTGCAGTTTTGGGAGCAAGGCGGCTGGCTAGAGTTGGGTAGTTCTGTCTTTGATCAATTCAATGCATCACTTGTATCGGGAGGAGCACTGTACGATAAAGTAGAACGCATCGTGCAATTACTTGCCTTGAAAAGAATAACTCTACATCGAATCACCTATATAGATCTTATCTGACAACCATGGACAAGAAGAAGTGCCCTTGACTCGAGACGGCGGCAAGCAGTTCGCTACTTTGCCTGCAACATAGCATTTGTCCTCCACTTGAGCTTGTACCCCAAAGCCCAAATATCAAACTCCTATGCCCCTAACTTGCTAAAAATTAACTGACAGGGAGTCCCACGGGTAATAATGGATAATATCCTAAACCATATTCAATTCGAGCTTTCGCAAGATAGCCAGATGTATACAGAGACAGAGAGAGAGAGAGAGAGATAGAGATAGAGAGAGTGGGAGAAATAGAGAGGGGGAGAGATATAGAGAGGGAGAGAGAGAGAGAGAGACCCACGCCCGCACACGCACACAACGGCATGAACTCGAAGAATATCTCAAGTTCTAGCAGCAACAATCTTACTATCATCGAAGTTTGGGATGCTGTGTCGTTCGACTCTGAAAGAATAAACGAATAAACCCTTATAATCCCTAAACCATAAACCCTAAACTCCTAAACCCCTAAAACCGACCATGCCAAGGTTTGCCAGGTGGCTGGATGCACACGTTCCGTGCTACTCGGCGACACAGTCATGGCTCGTCTGGACAGGGCATTTGTCTATGAGGGTGACCGAGAACTCTCGGGTTCTGCATAATGGGAACTTGAGGATCAGCTCTCCAGCCCAATTTATACATCGAAGATCCCGAATGCTATGCCGGAAGGAAGCTAATCTGCAAAAGGTGGTAGCTGATAATTAGCTGAATTAGCATGTCCTGCTCACTGCTGTCAAGGTTCACCGGATGGTATTCTGGATGCACAAGTTCGCTGCACCTTCGGCCACAAGGACCCTGGATTATTGGATTGTTCGTTCGCTTCAGAATGACTTATGCTTCACAGGACAAAAACCTTTGGAGTCGCTTCGAAGCTGGATTGTCTGAGCCACATGTCTGAGTATGTAGTGGGGCCTGAACATATGTTGTCTAAGTGCTGCAGATGTCAAACAGCCGAGGCTGCATCCACTGGGATTCGCATTGCCGTTCCTGGAGGCCTTCAGGCTTCATAATGGACTTGAGACCAAAAACCTGAGTTCCTGGACGTTCGTTTGCATGATCTATGCTGTTGCACTGCTGGTCGCTTAACAACATAAGCTTCAAAACCGAGGCCCCGAATATCGAGCCTGCGCGATTGCTGGGAGGATGCAGACAACAGTCTTGGTTTCAAACATAGGACGTGATGTTGTACTATAGCTATATTATATGTCATATACAGTATATTATTAATATAGATCGACCTATTCTATCGTGTCACGTCCTATATCCTCGGTGCAGAAATGGAACCTGGAGCTGGGCATGTGTTTGCTGCTGTGCTAGTTACACTAATTATAGCAGCTATTGTAGCCTTATATATACAGCATATATTAATGAATACAACTTAACGCATTTTGACGCTACAAAGTCGGTGCCGTAAAACCCCGTAAAGTAGGCGTAAAGTGCCATAAAATAGTGTAGGTCGTATGCAAGCTACTATTCTGCTGCTTGTTAGCTGCTCTGATTTCATCGATAGTAGTTTGGAGTCCAGCTGTGGTAGCCTAGCCGTGGTGTCGTTGTTGCAAAAGCCAACGTGCACTAGCTATGGCCGCCAAAGTCAAAGAAGAAATCGATCCTACCGGTGTTGATGCCCAGCTTCTCGATATCTGGCTGCAAATTATCCGATCTTGAATTGTGGTACGATTATTATTATTGACTGCCACTTAGCACGTGCTACTGAGGAGGCGGATCAGCTACTGCACAAACTGCAGATGATGGTGCTGCAGAGAGATCAAGAAAAAGCCAAAGCCGAAGCTGCGACCCCTGCAGAACCGGTTGCCGGGCCTGCAACAGCTGTGAACCCGGAAGAACCACTTGCCGAGCTCGCAACAGCTGTGAGCCCTGAAGAACCAATTGCCGAGCCCGCAACAGCTGTGAGCCCTGAAGAACCAATGGCCGAGACCCAGCAAGAACAGCACGAGACCCCAGAAGAAGCTGAACCCGAGTCACGACTACCCGGTCGCCTGGAGTTTCTGGAACATCTTGATGCTGCAGCCGTGACAGATGAGCTCACGCCGACAGAGCCTAATGTTGATCCGTGCTTTGACATCCCGGGTCTCGAGTGTGCTTTCAAGGTCCCACCCCCTCCCGCACGGCTGATCGCCACACCCGCCCGGGCCCCTTCCACTTGGGACCTCCGGTCTTCCCAAGATGCACAGGCCTTGCGAGACCCAACACCCTCACCAGCTGAGATGCCGAACGAAGACGATTAGGGGACAACCATGAACAACCAAGCCCATCACCGGTGCGGTGCAGGCTTCGTATTTGCATGCAGATTTAGGGCTTATAATATAGTCTGATCGATCCAGCTTTTCGGTTCTAGAGAGCTATACCACTGTATCTCAGGTTGATGAAGATGATGATATGGCTGACAGCGACATCATGGCTGGACTCCACGCCTTCGTGAAGGCGAAGGCCAACTCAGGATCGGCAGTGGAGATCGAGATGAACGAGCCCGCACCGGAAGTGCCTGGGCTTTGTCATGCTGGCACTTTAAGCCACATTATATAATCGGTGCTTCCGAGTGCCAGGGAAGCACCTACTAGCTGGGCGTTCCGCAGGCTGCGACAAACTTAGTGACAGCGGCCATTTTTTCTTGCCGCTGGGGTCGTCTGGTTGTGAGCATGACACAGAAGATCATGACATGGCCTCGTAGTAGAATTATCTGTCAACAGCAAACGACCATGTGTGTTATTTAGTGCAATGACTCTTCAGTGCTAGGCAGCTGTCAGTCGGAAGCCCGTCAGATCGCCCAGCAGGTCAGGCCTGAGTCAGCAGATGTCTGTCTCTGGCTGCCATGCTCAAAAACGCTGAGTCAGCAAACGTGTACCCCTCTCAAATGGCTGTCAATCGTTTTCCCGCTGGCTCCGCCTTGCTGTTCCAGCTTCAGGATGCGGCTTACGGAATGTGTAACACAATGCCAACATCAGAATGACGAGAGAAGCCTGGCTACTTATGATGGCCATGCTCTAGATTGTTTGAGACTCATAACAATGATGACCGTGTTCCGGTTTCCAAAATCAGCCGCAGCGAAAATGAATGGACTCAGTCAGAGCCACGTGCCCTTTTGGACACATTGTCCTCAGCTTTCTTCAATGACTCCTTGAGGTCCGCCAAATGTTTGCGAATCTGCAAGGGAGGGGGAAATGAGACCAAACACCTAACCCTAAACCTAAACCGTAAATCGACCATGGGACAGGCCTGTCAGCGGCAGCCTTTGCACACTTCTCCTTCAAATCGATGACCGTGCAATCATCGGCGATGGCCAAGACGCAAGAGCAGGCCACTGCCTCCACGCAATGTCTCAGGAGCCACTTGATCAACTTCTCCCCTGTCTCGACGGCCATCCAGTAAGGGATCCACGAGTTATCCTTCGAGACGGTGTGCATGGTGACATAGTCGTCCTCAGCAGAGTCAGTCGCGGCCTTGATGAACATCTCCTGCGACACCTTGAGCTTGATGAGGTTGGCAGCCGCATGGCCGTCAGAGAGGTAGTACATCGCAGCGGTTGCAGCGATGGCCGAAGGGAAGAACGCCAAGGAGGATTCATTTGGGGGCCTTTGACGTCTAGATGTCCAGCGAGCTTTCGTCGTCGTGTTCTTGCTGACATACTCGAACAAGTCGATGAAGTCAAGCGACAGAGGCCGGGGGCCACGACTTCAGCAGCTCCCGAGTCACCAGCACGACCTCGAAGAAGTTCTCATTTGTCTGTGCTGCAGAGTAGATCTTCGAATCGGTCTCCACACTCTTGGCCACGATGTGCGTAGTGGATTGCAGAAAGACCTTGGAGAAGCAGCCGCTCTCGATTGGGACTCCACAGAGGCCTGCCGGAGACACCAAAGGCTTCTTCAGAGCGAGGCCGTCATGAGCCTTCCCTTCAAGCTGGCCGTTGGCGAACAGCTCCTGAGCCTGTGCCGTCAGGACGACGCTGATCACACTTCGTGGCGTTTCCAGGATGTTCAACCTCCATCCCGCCACCTGGTCGCACGGAGCCACAGCTCCCAGGGACGCTTCATCGGACACCGTCAATCCCAGCTTGCGACCATCGACGTGCACGGAGTTCTTAGTCCGGACATTGCATCAACAGTCAAGACGCATTGAATAGGCCGGAGGAAGCTAACAAAGAAGTCAGCAAGCCCACAAGCAGGAAAAGGTTTACAACCCGTCTGAGGTGCCATGACAACAAAGACCGCTGTCGGGTAGAAGACCAAGTTCTTCAAGCCGAAGGACGGCACCTCGATGTCCTGCTTGGTTGTTGCAAAGAGCTCCATGATGGCTCTCGACGTTTTCGCAAGATCCAAGAACAAGACGAAGGATGTCTAGCTTTCTTTCTGAGGCGAAGCCAAATGACCAAGGCGGCAGCCAAATCAGAAAGGACTCAACTTCCAGTGCATTCCATGGAAGCAACAATCGTTGAGCTAGGAATGACCAGGCATGTTCAGGTTTGGAAACTGAGCTTACCTTCCAGCATGCCACTTAACTCCAATCGACGTTGCAGGAGATGCCCTCAGGCCGACTTGCCAAGTAAGCAAGACTGAGCCTCGCACAGGCTCGCCTTGACACAGCAAAGGTTGGAGGTTGGAGAAACCTCGGAAAATTGTCATTGGAGGGACGCCAGCACAATGGCACTCTGCCCATGCCTCCTATGGCTTTCCAGCATTATCTTCGCCTACATCGACGATCATGCCCGGTATGATTCTTTTCTTCAGCTGCAGTTATACAGGCCCAAGCCCAAGTCGGCGACTAGCACCTGTTCCGAGCACTCTGGTTTACCTGTTCGGGGGTAAAGCTTTCTGTCCAGGAGGATCCGAGTGGCTTAGCTTTCGCCACCATGCTAAATTTATATTTATGTAGTATCTAGTCCCAGATGTTCTTGGACGTTTGGATAGTAGGCACATGAAGCTGCAGGTTACTCCACCGTCGTCAATTCTTCGGGCTTGCCATGGTGTACTCGAGTGCCCCACTGTGCCTGTTTGGGAAAGAAACCCGTTGTTCAGGCAAGGAAAGAGAACACGGAGGTGATATGTCCTCAATATTGCACCACTTGTTTGAAATCACAGAGTGGGTACAAGAACTATTCAGAAGATCAACCATCCTTAGACATGAAGTTGAAGAGTTCGCCTTCCTTTTCCCGAAACCCCCAACTGCATTTTCCCAGCCATTGATTCCGAAACTCGTGTCTATCGTCACCCATGTTCTAGGAAGGCTTTGTCTAAGGGCGATTTCAAACTCGAGAAACCCTTTCAGAGGCCCATCCCCTAGCTTGCCAAGACCGCCGTCGCATCTGCCGAATCTTCTGGCGCTCATGCGAAGCCGCCATTCCACGCCGGCCTGTGTTGGAAGTTGTCTCTTTTTTGTACTCACAAAAGGCCAGGCATGTACTTGTAGTTTGTTGCTTGAGGATTATAACAACATTTCCAAGTGGGGGTTTCCTTTCAGCCTCCAAGGCAAGACCGTGTCACAGCAAATCACACAGAATGCACTCTCTTTGCGATATCGTTAGGGTTTAGGGCTTAGGGTTTTAGTGTTTAAAGCTTCAAGGTGTTTCTGAACCCTGGACAACTGTTCGTCGTCCCATGTCTTTGTCTTCCACAAACAGGCATTCCCCATGCCCGATGCGCAGACGAGCTTGGCGCAATGGCCCGCAAATTCTGTGTACTGTTGATTGGGATAGTTCGAACTCCTGAGAGACCATTCTTGGACCAGACGTCCCTACAACACGAGTTGATGCTTCAAGCCCTCTGTGATTTCTTCTTCAGGCATGCGTTTTGCACGCCTGGCCCCCGTCGAAGCCTGCGCAATTTTCGTGCAGCTTCGAACAGATCATTTGTGGATTTGATGTG
Organism: Symbiodinium sp. clade A Y106; assembly: GCA_003297005.1. Taxonomy (NCBI): domain Eukaryota; class Dinophyceae; order Suessiales; family Symbiodiniaceae; genus Symbiodinium; species Symbiodinium sp. clade A. Next base: position 55,746 of record BGNK01004199.1, read on the forward strand.
CACTTTCCCCGCGCCCTTTTGCTGCTGGCCCTCGCGCCACTTGCTGTCTTTCCTGAGCTGCATATGTCAAGTCGCCTGCACAGAGACCCAGATTAAAGGAGATACTACTAGTGAATGTCTTTCCATGCAAAGGCAAGGCACAGGGAGCAAAAGTCCTTGATCATCCTGCTTGTGGCTCTGTTCTCCCTCTCGAAGCTTTCGCTGACAACGATATTGCAGGAGGCAGTCGCAAAAGAGGCCTGTAGCCATGTCGATGCTTAACAGCAACCGCGGGGCAAACCTTGGGGCCACCAGCACTCGTCGGAGACGAGCAAGCCTGGAAAAGGCCTTCGTCACACGGGGAGAGGCCAAAGCGGGCGAAGCTTTCGGGATGGACGGACCGGCTGCAGAGGCCTTGGCACCTGAAGCCTTGCCGGGAGGAGGAGCAGAATTCTCGGAAAATTCATAGCTTTGCTGCTGGGAAGCGGCAGCGGAGTTCCCGGATTCTGGGTCTGCCACCGGGTGCGAGCCCGCGGCTCCTAAGAAGGTTTCAGGGTCTAGGTCTAGGGCCTTGAGTTCGAAAGAGTTTAAGATTAGTTTAGAAAGACTAACAATGGGAAGGAAGTGCTGTTTAAGGAAGCTCCTACTATTGGGTGTAGAAAACTACTTACAGGGAGCCCTGGACAACACAACATATGAGCAAAAGTGTCTGAGTCTGAGACTATAAGAAAACCGAGAGGCATCCATCCGGGCGAGATTGCGCCAGTATACTCAGAAACCTTGCCCTTCTTCACCATGGCAACGGTGATCCGCGAAAACAGGATTAACCGCTACTCTAGTAACCTCTAACAGAAGCCGATGCATCGGGTAATGTGGGATTTGGGAATGTACGAGCAGTAATGTCGGGTTAGTTTGTGTTTGCGGGAGTACATGATCAGGTACTTGTACACGGCAGGTAGGTGATTCAAGCACACCCGTCATCAATGAAACCCTCCGATGGCAGTCAGGAAGCACCGACGGCTGAAAATGGCCCCAAAGCCTTATGTAGTATGGTAGTCCTCAGAGCCTTAAGGGAAGGACCATGAGCATCTTCTTCAGGATGAACATGCATGATGCTGGACATGGCATGTAGGTTTGGGATTCGAGGTGAGTGCGCTGTCCTAGCCCTTACCCTAAACCCTCAACCCCTGGGATTTACATCATGTCAAACACAGGCCCCACAAATCAATCGCAACCCGAAATCTGCGAACAGGATCTACCTAAACACTACGCACAGCATCACCCTTAAGCAATAGCAGAGTCTTAGACAATTTAAGGTTTAGGTTTGGTGTTACGGGTTGCACTGCCTAAAAGCCCAATCACACACACACACACACAAACACACACACACACACACACAAACACACACACACACGGACACACACCCACACACGGACACACACGGACACACACGGACACGCACGCACACACACACACACACCCGGACTCACCCGGACACACACACACACGGACGGACGGACGGACGGACGGACGGACACACACACACACACTCGCAAACTCCGGTGAAGGAGTAGTAGTTAGAGTTCTTTACATCTTTACATTCTGCAAACGCAAGCCGAGGCATAGGCATGCCAGCTACATCCTCAGATGTCCAGGCACTGCCATGGCAGGTNTCACGACTGCATTGCTTGGGTCTTCGTTGGCGGATGCCAAGCAATGAGTCCATCCGCCCCCTGCACTCATGTTTTGTCTGTTTGTACAGACCTCTTTGTTATCAGAGGGGTACACACACGCACACACACACACACCTACTCCCCTTTGGGGGGTAGTGTGCCAAACTGGGTCATCATGATGGTTCGCAGATGCCTCTTTTGTTAGGGTTCGCCATGACGCTTCACAGGCCAAGGCCGCAGCCACGACATGGTGCCCTTGAAAGATGTGTCGTCTGGGGTTAAGGGTGGGCCCCATTGAGGCTTGGGTCCTGGCCTCATGTATTGTCGTCAGGGGTACGGGTCCTGCCCCTTTTTTTGTTTAAGGCTTGGGTCCTGGCCTGTCGTCGGGGGTATGGGTCCTGCCCCTTTGAGGCTTACGTCCTGGCCTCATGCGATGAACTGGGGTAAGGGTCCGGCCCCATTGAGGCTTGGGTCCTGGCCTCATAAGGCTTGGGTCCTGGCCTTAGGCGTCGTCGGGGGTACGGGTCCTGCCCCTTTGAGGCTTGGGTCCTGGCCTCAGCATGACGAGTTAAAAAGCGTTCATGAAGCGTTCAAGAAGCTTGCAAGAAGTTCTCAAGAAGCTTTCAAGAGGCTTTCACGAAGCAAACAATCAAGGAGAATTCAAGACGCATACAAAATGTCAGGAATACTGCCGAAGAATGAATCAGAGAGAAGCTTCACATTCTTGATCAAACAGACATCAAGCGGCTACACCCGGCCCTTTGACAGAATGCCGGTCGAGTACACACTCTCAAACTCCGGTGAAGGAGTAGTAGTTAGAGTTCTTTACATCTTTACATTCTGCAAACGCAAGCCGAGGCATAGGCATGCCAGCTACATCCTCAGATGTCCAGGCACTGCCATGGCAGGT